>JACXSJ010004932.1:0-10229 GCA_014851325.1 Pentalonia nigronervosa | reverse complement strand
ATGTTTGTAGTATCACTGTAGTACTGTAGTGACACGATATATCTGTTTGAAGTTTTGTTGTGCATAGTATACATTTATATGCCTGTTTGAAAAAAATATTACATTATGTCATTATTTATGTAGTTAATATTCAGTGGCGCTTAAGACATATTTTCAGGTGTAGCAAGACATAATTTTACCCACCCATATCTTCCATAACTCAAAATTGAATAGTCTTTTTTTTGGTTTTATCAATTGTTAATAATGGTAAATATTAATATTCCAAGGAATAGGTATTATCAGAGTTGGAAGTGGTTTCAGCTATTTACAAAAGTGATTAAGTGACTGAATTTAATCATAAAAGTGACCTATATAAGTATTTTTCCTAATAACTTACAGTTATTAAATATTTTTCTTTAAATATTGTTCTTCCTTATTTTCAATGTGTAGTGACTACTATACTTAGCCATAGGGTTGGGCGCCACTATTAATAGTTATGCACTTTATACTTATGTGTCTGTTATTTATTTTATATTTTATAATATTATGTTTTATTTATAACAGTATATTAATCATTTTTAAAAATCATTGTGCCTATGTAATTTTAGATTTGAGCGGCGCGATGAATGTGTTGATTTTACTATGATGTGTGTGTGTTTTTTTGTGTGTCTGTGTACACAATAAGTAGTTGAAATCATGCTTCAACTTTCAACATCAGTAACTTTTCTGGTGGAAAAATGAATCTAGTTGGTGCACTGAAAAGGTCAACATTGAAAATTCTCAATATATTTTAAAAGGGTTAGAAAAAATTAGGAAAAACAATTTGTTGACCAAATCGATTTTGTTTTTTTTTTTTTGTGAAACTAATAACCAGATATTTGAAATATTCACCAATGTTTATATTTGGATTTTCTATACACCATACAATTTTGAAAACATTTTGACTCTTTTTGAGCTTGTTAATGGCATAAGAAGTTTTTGATTTTTTAAAATTTTTTTTCCGTAAAGATTTTTGCTATGTCAAACAGCTTGACAATTTAATATAAGAGACCTCATAAGTTGTAATAATAGCAGTTCAAATATTATTTTATATTTTTATAAACATTTAAAGTTAAAATTTTGACAAAATTAATCAAAATCACGAAAATTTGCAAATGATTTTGTAGTTAAAAATGTAATATAAAATGTTTAATCTTCACAGCCAAGGATTGAAAGTATTTAAAACTAGGCTTCTCACAAGTATATCATACTGTAACTAAAAATCTAAAAGACATTTCAAGTTCAAATTACATATTTAAACGGAGAATAATAATTTTAATTATTTTGTTATAATTTATAAATATTATTCATGACCCGAGGAAACTTAAAACATTTAAAGTATGTTACATCTTATACACACAATGACATTTTCAAATGCAGTATTGTAGGGAAAAATAAATTCAACCTACCCTGTATTACTAATAGTTAAATAAATTATTCTAATAGTAATAATATATTAATATCACACAATTAATTTAGTTAAAAGTATATAAGCTGATAGGCTGTCTTCGCTCAGAAACGTTTTTTGTACTAAAGAATGATTATCTGTGATTTGACATATTTCTAATGATTTATTGTTACTATTGACTTTTGGAGATTCTGTATGTTCTGAATTGTCTACATTTCTGGAGTTCTAGTATGTGCCGAACTATCTGTTAGCATTAATTCCCTACGTTGGTAGTCTATCACTGTTTTCATTCCGATGATAAAAGATTTTCCTAGGATACCATCACGAGGGACTGGAAATGAAAAATGAACCACCTGGAATAATGTCATACGTTTTTCTTGTTTAGTTATTAGTGTTCACTCTACTGTCCCTAGTAATTGAAGTACATATCCTGTTAATTCTGTTTAGAATATGTTCTGTCGGTTCGTGAACCCTAACTTCATCTATTAATGAGTATAGTTTGATGAAGTTTAAATCAGACCCTGAGCCTACTAATAACTGAATGTTTTGGTTCATTGTCTCCGAACATTGACAGAACAAATTATCATATTAAGATTTTGGTAATTAGATTGGAGCACGTTTAGGATGATTGGAAAAATGTAATCGCGACTGTCTTTAAATTTCCTGTCGGACGGCTGCCATTGGGGCCCGACTGTTGTTGGTTTCCTGAATTACTTTCTTCATTACGCTTACAGTTACATATTTTAGTTTTTGACACATCTCTTTGGTGTAGCTTGGCCTTTTACAGTATTGGCAATTAACTATGTGAATAGTCTTCTGTCTATTTCTTGGTAATGTTGTATCCGATTGGTAAATTTGATTCCCCGTGTTATTGGATCTGCAATCTTGAGCCTAATGTTCAAGTCCTTTGCATACATGGTACGGCCTGTTTGGTTTTTTAGCTGTATTATAAAGTTCTGTTTCTCGTTTCGCTAGTTAATAGAGTTTTTTTGCTTTCCTCAGAGAAAGTTTTAATCTTTACCTCTTCTCTGGCTGCTTGTATGGCTATTTCCAAAGTATTCGGGTTTCTTGCTTAATAATGTTTTTTTAATTTCCCAAGCCTTCTATAAAAACTTGTTTTGTTTGTCGCTTAATGGACGCTTCTATGGCCTGTGCGGCTTCAACTAATAGTTTTGCAGTATCCTGTTTGATTAAGAGCGTTTTTAAAAATTAAATAATATAAAAAATTAAATCAAATTTCCTTTAAAAAGGCAAATCTTGGGCCATATTGGTGACAATTTTTCATTAAAAAAATATTTCCTATTATTTTACCAACTATATAGATAATAATATCTATGTAAAAGAACCCAGTAGTACACCAAGGTTTATAGATTAAAATTAATATCTTTATTATAGTCTATTAACCTTGGTTTATACAACATAATTTTAGTAGTTTTATGTAGGTAATAAACGATAATCAGACTTTAAATTGTATATAACAAACATAATTTAACACTAGAATAGATTTATTGTTTCAATGTGTAGTAACTTTCAAAAATAGGTACCAAATGGAACAGTCTTAACTCTTAAGAGGACATCTTATCCGCATGTGTTGTCTCCGTCTTGCACACTACACGACATAGCAAATTTTTGTTCACCAGTTTCAATAGTGTACTGTTAGTTTGATATTGGAGTGAATTGACCTATTATAAAACTTAAAGGTAAGATTCTTATCTAGGGTTTCATGAACTCTTTTATTAATATTATTATTTTTAAGTATGTTATGACCTTTTTGAAACTATACATTTTAAAATAATCATAACTTACTTAAAAATAAAAATATCAATAAAAGCCTACTTGGGATTCTAGATAATAATCTTAATTTTAAATTGTATAATTACGTCAATTCACTCCAATATCAAAACATACAGCACACTATTGAAACTGGTAAACAGAAATTTGCTATGTCATACATATGTAAGACGGAAACAACACATGCGAGTACAATATCCTCTTCATAATATTTAATAAATATAATAAAAATACTTCATTATTTTTAGAATAATATTAAGAGTAATTATTTTTGTGATTGTGACTAAAGTTACACTTAATTCAAAAAAAGTACAATAACTTTGCAGTTTTAATAATTTTCATATATTTGTTTTATAGTATAGTAAACATTTATAGCAAAAAATAATTTATAATTTTTTTTATTAAAAAAAAAAACATTAGTTAAATGAGTACTTTGTAGTTATTCAAGTTTCTTAGATACATGTTAAATATACTTCATTTTTATTTATTAAAAATACATAACTTAATTTAGAATATTGATCTAAATTAAGTATCTTATACTCAATTTTGCGTAGATAATTAAAAATCTATAACCTTTAATCAATTGATAAAAACTACTATGCTGACTCTAATATTCTAAAAAATGTGAATTCTGCTCTAACATTCAAGTATAACACTATTACAGTACTCACTACTCGCTGTAGATCATCTTCATAAAGATGACATCATTTTCATAATAATTAAATAATTCATAATTCAAACAAAAATTACTATTTTTTTGTCAATATATTATATTAAAATTAATGTAAATAATCATATATACTACACAAATAAGTTTCATACAAAAATATTTTAGCATGAAAATATTAAATTTGAATGTTTAAACCTTGTAAAATTAAACTGTTAAAATAAAAATGTTTGAGTAAATAGGTATCCTTATTATTCTTATTGTCATTGATACATAAGATTTCTAGCACCATCCATTTCTGAAGCTGCAGTAATTCCTGAAACATGTACATGACTCTGTCCTCCAATTGGCACTTTACATTCAGGACAAACAGACTGCTGCATAGGCCCTCCACATTCCGTAACACAATAAATATGGCCATTTGGACACTTACACCAATGCCCTTGAGCTTTAATGCCTCCAAAAAAATTGGTAGACATAGCAGCATGAATCATTTTTCTTTCTTCATCAGTTATAATTGGAAACCCATCAAATTTCTCATCAATTAACTCAGTAAACATTTGTATTTCTGCGTCTCTCTCAACGGTGTATATTTTACAAGACATTAATAGAGCTTCCATGTTGCCTACTAAGTCTTTTAACTCAATCGCATAAGAATTATTGAAATCATTTTGTGCCATCTGAAATTTTGTAGTAGACATGACCTCAAATAAACTCATTATTCTTGTACCACGTGCCATTTCCATGTTAATATCAAATTTTTGTTGATTTGACAATTGTTGCGCATAAGTAAAAGCAACAGTAAGAATCCAATCAAAATGATTAATAATAAATTCTTTTCTTTGTCTATCTTTGATTTTTTTAATTCTGTTTTTAAATTTTGAAGTAGATTTAAACAAATCAATGACAAAATTTAATGATTCAATATCCTTGGCAGGTAAAGAAAACTTTGAACGTTTATAATTAAAAGCCCCTAATAAGGGCTTGCAAAATCGATCCCATATATGTTTAATTCTATGATATCTATAATTTGATTCACAAATATAATACGAAACAAAATTATTATGTAAGGATTTTAATGAATTCAATACTGTCTTCATGTTGCTGCGTATTACAGATAGTTCTCCATATTGTTTTATTTTTATATTAGATATGTCTTTTAATATAACTTTTACTTGGTTCATGAAACGTTGGGTTTTTAAAATTGGTGTTTTACACAAAGGACACTGTTTCAAACATATTTCTTCATCATTTTGGTTCATCCATTTTGTTAAAGCTTCAGATTCTATAGTGTGTTCACAATCTTCTAAATAAACAAACCTAAAAAATTCACATTTCCATTAAATAATATATAAAAAAAATCATAGCTGATGCACTTATTTTATTATTTGTTATTTTATCAGTTCTATGACATAATACATATTAATTATTTAAGTAGTATAATACATTAATATAATTCAGTGGTATATCCAGAGGGGTGTTTTGGATGTTGAAACATCAACCTCGGTGGTATTTATGCAAAAGATATATGTATTATACTCTGCTCAGCAAGAGAACAGATTCTGCTTCTGCAGAGCTTACCACATCATCCTGCCAACAAAACAGGTCCCCTTAGCAGGATGCTGCATGGGGATGAGCATAAAAACCGATTTTTATTGGTACCATGTTCTCTTGCTGAACTGATTCTTATTTTTACAAAATAAATTGTTATACTATTCTTCTATTTCATATTTGAGAATATTAATATGAAGATTAATGACAAGACTCCATAGAAAGTCTTATTACAAGCCAGAAATAATTAAATGACATATAATCTTAATGTGCTATGCCAAAGTGAATCATTACCTTCAACAAATATATAAAAATGAATAGGTAAACTTTCATTTAATTTTAACTAACAATATCACAATTAACTATTAATAATTTGTAATAGAATAAAAACTACATGTGTCTCATAATTATTCCTTACAATTTACCTTGCATTTGGTTCATCTTCATTACCAAAAACTATTGTAGTAACTTCATCTTCTTGACAAATACGACATAGAGGAGGGCACGGTTCACCACAAAAACCTATACAATCATGCCCACATTTCAATTTGAATGAGCAAGGCTCATAACAAGGTTTTCGATTACATAAATCATAACATTTTCTGGTGCATTTCAAATGTGGACACTTCCACTCACATTGTTCCTGTTCATAAAACCAACAAATATAAATCATGATTAGGGTTTATGTACATTCAATGAGACACTTTAACTCATCTATCTATATCCACAACATTGCTAATATAAAATCTATCATAGATAGTGGAAACCAAAAAAAAAAAGAAATTAATTTTTATTTTTATAGAATATTAGTTATTACCTTGCAACGTACACAGGAATTACCACAAACACGAGTACATCTAGAATGCACACAAGAATATATGCATTTCTGATTACAAGGTGGACATCGTTCTTTACAAGGGAATTTACATCTGTAAAAATAAATAATTATTTATGTATATAAATTAATCCATGGACTTATAATAAAAAATATATATATACGTATGATTGCATGGGTTTATCTTGTTACAAATCTCACTGCAAGGTATATGTAAACGTCCTTGTTTACACTCTCCACATGTTCCCAAACAAATATCATTACAATTTAATTTCTGTTGACATGGTTCACGGCATTTGTCAAGTAAATATTGACTGTCCAGTCTAAACTCTAGAATATATTATTTATATTTATAATCTGAATTCCTAATTTAAAGAATATAGTATTACAAACCAAAAAAGACAATGATTTACTACAATTAAACATTATTATCTCCAATACCTAACAAAATCAAGATCGCAACTTTTTTTTAAATATTCTAATAGACAGTTCTATTATAAATTTATCATGAAAAACTAATATAAATAAACAAATGTAAAACAGTAATAATAACTCAGACAAATTTAAAAATAGACATAAAATGCATTGCAAAAATATATTTTAATAATACTATGATAACAAATAATACCTTTATCTTTGTCACAACATAAAACCCAAACTTGGTTATGACCACAAGCAAGTTTACTTGTTTTTTGTAATACTATTTCCTCACAATCTTTATTTATACATTCTTCTGCACATAAATTCTTACATTTGTGTCCACAATCTAAAATTCGGTCACATATTTTAGTGCAAAGCTTACGTTCCGGTAGAGTTTGACATTTCATTTTAATTGAATGGCCACAGTCTGGTATAACTTTTACAACCTAAAAAATAAAGTTGAATTAATAAAACAAATTAAAATAATAAAATATCTAACTTACTTGTTTTTCACAAGGTTTACATTTTTCAAAACATTTAGATTGACACTTATGGACACATGATAATGGACGATTACATGGAAAGAAACATTTAATCTCATCAATATTTAATCCACAAGGCACATTATTCTTAGTATGTCCACAAGGCAAAGCTTTTTCAACTTTAACAGTACACATTGAGCAATCTTCATAACACATCTTTTGACATTTGTGACTTAGAGAGCACATTTTGTTTATCTTTGTACAAGGTTTAAAGCATTTATACTGTGAATAAATTTATAAAAAAACAATATTAAAATATGAAACAATTTTTTTAAGAACTAAAACTACTTTCTCGTGTTCTGGATCATCATTCTTATGACAATTTCGTTTACAAGCATGGCCACAATCTAATCGATCAAAACATTTATATGAACATCTCGGTTTTTCGTCATGGCACTTTTTTATAATTGTATGACCACATTTTTCCAGGACTGCTTCCACCTAAATTTTAATTTTAGTAAGAAAAATTTTTTAACTAAAATAAAATACTAAATTAATTAATAGTAATAAATCCAACCATTTCTTCACATGGATAGGTAAGAAAATCAATAAAACACTGTAATGTCAATTCATGGCCACATGGTAACTCTCTATTCAATAATACAAAACAATCTCCACAATCCATATAACATGTTTTTTTACATGGATGGTTATAATCACAGAACCTATTACACATTAATACATTGAAAATAAAAATTATAATAATAATAATAATAATAAAACAAAATTTTACTTTTCACATGGTTTTCTGCACTTAAATTCTAAATGTTCACGGTCATAAGAATGGCATATACTTGAACAATAATGACCACATAATAGCAATGATTTACACAACATAGAACAACCACCTTCTATGATAATATTGAAATCTTCACTCTTTACAACCTTTGTTGTAATACCAGAATGAATGGCACATTCCAAAGTCAATTCATCACCTTAAAACAAATTATATAGAAAATTAAAAATGTAATCCATCAACATCATAAAAATAATAACAAAAATATATTTTTACCATATGAACCCTGATTTACTAATGTCTCTTTTATTTGTTTCCACAAAATACCAGAATTGTACAAATTGTCCATGTTACCCATAATGTAAAGTCCATACTTTGCTCTTGATAATGCAACACATATTCTGTTCTCAGTTTTCAAAAATCCTACATTTCCTTTTTCATTACTTCTAACTAATGATAGTAATATGATATCACTTTCTTCTCCTTGATAATTATCTACCACAGTTATTTTCATGCCCTCTAATATTGAATGTCTTTTTCTTAACTTAAAATATATTTAAAAAATTATTATTCATAATTAAATATTTAATTATTTCAAAAAAACATCAATAAAATTATATTAACACTTGTAATAAAACATAAATTTGATTGTCATAAGTTAGCTTACCGAACGAATTAGAAATAATTGACCACTATAAGTAGTTAATATTGTAACTTGATCAGTTCTATAGCCCTGTAAAATTAAATGCCTGGCAAACATAATTAAAAATGAAGCCTCGTGATCATTACTTTTGCTTGAAATTTCCTCAACCTAAATCAAACAAATTGTATTAATTAAATTACATAATAATAAAATAGTCACATATTAAACATACTTCATTTTCATATATATTATGATTTAGGAAGAATATATCTTTTGTAACACCACGGATGTGTTCTCTATTGTGAACAGAAATATGATTTTTTAATTCATTGTATATTGATGGAGTTATAAGAGACGCTATTTCAGGGCGCATTCTATGTTGCTCCCCCAATGTGTAACAAGGTACTTCGTTGTTAACCATACGTTCAAACAATGAAATATCAAAATTAAAATCTTTTGCCAATTTGTAAACTGCATTACTAGGACGTAGTTGTTTATGGTCACCTTTAAAATGGAAAATGATGAACTGTACCATGATTTGTAGCTTATACTTTCTCATATATTAATAAATTATAAATACCAATTAATATTAGATGTTGGCAGTGACTTGTTAAAGAAGAAACAATGTGTGCCTCCAAAACTTCTGCGGCTTCTTCAACGACCACTAAAAATTAATATTGACTATAAAATATATTTAAAAAGGTAATTTAAAATCATAATTCTTACCAATTGGTGACTCTAATCCCTCCAACATTATTCTATGTTTAGCAGCACCAGTAGTAGTTAATGCTATAACATGCATCTTATTTAAAAGCTCAACATTTTCCAATTCTCTTAGTTCAGCATATTGCTTATAAACGTGAGTATACTTTTCTTCATAATTTGTTATTTTTGGATTAAACATCTCTTTTGTCTCTTTTACCCAAAGAAAATATAAAGACCATCTTTGTCTCATATTTAATACATATATATCTTTTATTTTTCGTGGTAGTTCAATATCAGCGTCATTTAAATTTAACATATATTCAAAGTAATCGTGTATTTTTTCCATTATACTAAAGTTGAATTTAGCTTCTTCAAATCTATTAAAGTGATTTACATCTAAATGTGACAGATTCTCTAATTGAATACTTTCATTAAGTAATTCTTTGCAAGCATTTTTAATGTCGTCTAATGTTATACTATAAATAACAATATCTTTATGATTATATTCTAGATCTAAGTCATCTGGTTCATATCGCTTTAGTTCATCATCATCTTCATCCACATCTTTTTTAATTTCCAACAATTTTTCTGAATAATAAACTTTATTAATCAATTCGTTGCTAATTCCAGTTATAAATCCAATTGGATCCACGTTAAAATAATCAAAATCTTGAAACAACCAAGATAGGAGATCTAATGTTGTTTTAAAAAAATAATGATATTGTTTAGGCATACCATTTTTAAGCAATGATAACTCTAATATACCAGCATTATATGATACAACTTCACTGCATTTCTTGAAATATTTTATGTTATCCATAGTAGTTTTGACTTGTTCACCAATATTTTTTAGACCTCTATTAATTGTAATAGATCTTCTGTACATACGAGATATATTCCTTAAACTGTATTC
>JACXSJ010004931.1:0-10266 GCA_014851325.1 Pentalonia nigronervosa | reverse complement strand
TCTTTATCGTTAGTTCATATTCCGGTTTCCTATAATTTCCTTCTTTCAACTGTACTGTAGTCGGTATTCACCGTAATGGTTTTTATGTTTTCCCTATAACGTTATTAATTATACATTTCATTATTTTGCTTATGTTTAAACTTATTTACTATCTATACTATCTCATTCGTGTATTATTATTATTTTTTTTTTTATTAATACACTCATTGTTTTAGGATTAGATTATACCCTTTTCTCTTTTTTCTAAATTTGTTGTCTTATTTAATTTACTTATTTACCTATATACTCTTATTCTTAAATACTATTATTATATTTTTATTTTTTTTTTTTTTTATTATATTTTTTTTGTTTGTTTGTTTTCGATTTAGCACTCTGTATCTCTCATCTCATTGTATTTATTTAGTGTTTGCACAATATATCCGTACCTTCATCTATGCACACATTTATAACTATTCAGACTTATTGCTATTACTATAGTCGTCATTATTAGTGTTCCCATAATTACATACACGATATAGCTAATTTTATTAATGTTTTTATTAGTTTCTTTCCTGTCTTCGATTTTATCTTCTATTTTTTGTTTATTTTTGAATATACTAATTGGTTTATCGGTACTGTTCTCAATTTGTTTAATGCCATCTTTTTCTGTTGAGTTATAAAATGTTTCATTGTTATTGTTTTTTTTATTGTTTTTCTGATACTACTGATTCTGTGGTTAATTTTAGAAAATTCATAATATAGCTTGCTGGGTAAATTGTTCTTTCTGATTTTAATTCCTTTATACTGATTATTTCAATAGGTGCATTGTTTATTATTAATTTAGTAGTTAATGTCTCATTTTTACTTCTAGTGCTGCCAGTGTTGTGATTATCTAGTGTTTGATTTTCTACCCTGATGGTTGCGCTAGTAAGCTGGTTATCATATGATATAAATATTATTTATTCTGATTTATTTTCTGGTTTAAATTTTAAATAACTATATATTACATAAGTTTAATTTGGTCTATATTATATACCGTTTATATTCCTTACGTATAGTAGGCATGTTTTTTCTAAATAATAAGCAGTGGCTCCCCCGATAAAATTATGTCAATTAATAGAGCTTCCCGTAATAAAGTACATCTTATACGTATTGCTTCTATATTATGTTCTTTTTGATTAGTAATTACAAATTCATCGTCTGATTCTCCTATTACGTTTACAATCTTAATCTCATTGTCAAATTTGTAAAATACAGGTATTCCCAACATAACATCATTTGATATCTCTTGTCCTTGTACTGCTTAAATGACCATTAATCTATAATATTACATTTCCTTATTATTATGTAACTTCTACCTATTGTTAATTACCTATATTTGATTTATTTATATATTATAATATAATAAAAAAAAATCACTGTTACATGTATTATTATTTATTTATTATTTATTATATATTTTTCCATTATTATTTTTTTCTATAATTTCTCCGAAAAGTTTAACAATAGTCCCGCTTTAAGTACATAGTCCAGTAATTTGATCAAATCCATATAGTTTGATCCACCCAGCAATCCTCGCCAATCTATTTTTGCGTATAAGAAATTTGTTATGTTCCTGGGGTAATTTTTTTAATCGCTTCCTCCGTAAAAACGTCATCTAGTACCACATTAGCTCTCTCTATGTATTGAATTAAACATTTCGGAACGTTGAGGAATAATTATTTTAGTACAGATATACATTAATTTATTTTAATAAATATAACAAAAATAATACATTTTAACAATGGCAAAATTTTAATAAATATAAAAAACAAATAAATAATATGAATTATTAAGCATGAAATATCAATAAGAATACTATGGTATTAAATATCTGTTTTGGTACAAGAAAACCAGCAAATTGACATTTTTTGTCAGTAATGACGTTCTTTTAGAAGTCACCACGTTCCCACAAGTGGAAAAACATCGCTTGGAACTTACTGAAGTGGCTGGTATTGATAAATATTTTTTGGCCAATATTGCTATTGTTGCATATTTTGCTTGTCTGGATTGCCACATATCAAATGGATTTTAATCGAACTTTAACTGAGGTTCAGCTAGATAATTTTGAAATTCAGTCATCAAATCGTTAGATTCAGAACTATCATTACCGTAGAGAAACTGGAAGCGCACTTTTTTTCAGTCTCTCTTCCACATCGTTGTCGATCTAACACAACTGTACTACTGCCTTTCTTGTAAATTATATGTATATTAGTTTTCTGAATAAACTTAAAATAAATTAAAGTATACAGTCTACTTGTTCCTATTGAGCACACTGTATATCCGCACGGCCATACGGTGTATTCGTGAATACGTGAATACGTGAATTACACTAATTCACGTGAATACGTGAATAACATTAATTCAAGTGAACACGGACAGTAATTTCACGTGTATTAAATATACGTGATTGTAAATTTTTCATTCACGTGTACACGGACCCCGTGTTCACGTAGATATTATTTCACGTTTTGAAAACGAGACCCCTAGTGAAAATAAATGCATGTATTGTATAATTATGTATTTATATAATTCAAATTATGCTATTTGGAAACATTTATACTGTACATTTAATCCAAGCATGACATTAAAACATTTTAATTGTGTATATTGTATATAGAAGTTCTACAATTTTTATTTGTACACTTCCATCTAATATCTCTATTTGAATCATTTTTGTGATATCCAAATTTAAAATCATTAACAAAATTTAATGTTTCACCTTTTTTAGTTAATATTGTTGACATAATAAGTTAATTTTCCATTTTAATAATACATTTTAATTAATCACTATTAATGAATTTAATTTAAAACTATATAATAAATATAAACAGACCACACCGAAATAGTGTAGGTGCCGAATATTAGAAAATGCTGGTGTCATTAATTTTATAAGTTATGTCTGAAAAGTGGATTATCTATATTAATCGGGCATTTAATCACTACGGTGTTAACATGATCTTATTATGTTAAATGATGCATTTCTCCCTGCTACTTTAAAATCATCAATTTGTATATTATTATGGATTTCGATATTATTTAAAAAACAACAAATTATATTTATGTGTTCATTATTTATAATTTTGTCACTATTAATATATTCCTATACAGTGAAATTTTTTAATTGAAAATTAAAAATAAAATTTTGTTTTTGATTGTCTGATGATACTCAACTTGGTTCTCACAGTTACCTTAAACAAATAATTAAATGAGTTATAATAAGTGATATAATTTTTGTATTTTTGATAAATAAGTTAAGCATATACTCTATTTTGATGCACATTATGCTATTATTACTTTATTAATAGTTTAAACACAAAAAGTCTTTTACTTAAATGTCATTCATTATTAGACAATTTTGTTTATAATATAGTAGAAAAATATATTCTGAATAATAATATTTTAACCTTATTCAATTACATAATGCTATGCCTAACTATTACATATTTATTAACAATGTATTAAGGTGTTTAGAATATATAATCATAATTTGTTGTTTTTTAAATAATTTTTAAATCTTTGGTACAAACTGTTTTCAAGTATTAAGATGGTAATCTATTTTTAATCTATAGATTCTATTAGGTGATAATAATAACCTATATATTATTATATTTAAAATTTTTTTTTATTTATGTAGTTTTAAGAATGTGTAAGTTTAACGACACTAATTTTAATTATAACTACTTTTTATTGCCACTCAAAATTAATTATCCAATAATAACATATTCATTTGATTAATAATTTAAATTTATTTATGCAATAAATTTAGTTGTTGAAAATAAATGTTGTAGTCATTACTTAAAATATCCTATCTACTGAATCAATTACAACAATTTATTGATAGTATTATCTGTAACATTCAATTAAAAATATATACGTTGTAAATAAATAATCAGACTTTAAGAGCAAAATAAAATGTATTGTTAATAAAATTAACCTTATATGTGAAATTAAATATTTTGATTTTTCTAATAATAAAAAGACATTATAAATAATATAAAACCATTTTTATTTATTTAACGTTCAGGTACATCAAATATATTAATTATAAACAACAATTCATTATTTCAAATTAACTTCTTCGGAGATATTTTTATTTTTAAATTTATTAATTTAATGTACATTTTTTTTTTTTAATATTACGTCCCTTTTTCTTCGCCTTGGGTGTTTGATTTTTTAGCTTTACAGCGCATATTATCATATGTTTGTCGGCAGTCTCTTCATTGAGTAAAAATGTGATGCATTTTTTGCACACCCATAGTGTCTTATATTTAGGGAAATGCGGATTATCTAGTATCAGCATCTTTTTCTTATTATATTTTGCCTGAAGTTTTCCTAGTGGTTTTGAAAAAAAAAACAATAAATAAATAAATTATGATACATTATTTGATTGTTTTAATGAAAATTAAAAAGTAATTATGAATGATTTTAAATGGCAATGCGCTCATTATAATCGCAAGAGGACGAGTATTAGTGATGGGAATAATCGAATGAAATACGCGTTCAGAAGGAACAGAAGTCGCAGGAACACTTAAATATTTGAATTTTTTAAATATTTAATTTCCGGTATCGGTAATTGCCACTCTAATCATTATTCGGTATAATACATTTAAATATTTGGATTGAAAATACATTTAACACTTGTAGATTATCATTTAATTATTTATATAACCAGTTCAAGCAATGTATATCATGAATCATTCGAATACTCAATTATTTTTATTTAGTTTACTAAACATTTAATTATTTTGTTTTCAAATACTAATCATTCGATTATTTTGTTTTCGAATACTAATCATTCGATTATTCGATTATTTTTTTTTCGATTATTAAAATCATTCGATTATTCCCATCACTAACGAGTATACACTTTGATAAGAACTTCGAAAACAATGTCAGATACCCCACAACATATGTATAAGTATTCTGCTAGAGCTCACCCGTGTCATTATCTCTATACCTCTCATATTTTATCGGCCAGCAACAATTCTGGACACCCATACAAGCGTTGGATCAAGTGATTCGTCACACAATTAAAATCACAATTAAAATTGCATATCAGGTGTCGGCGGCACAGAGCTCGCAGGTCGCATGAGCCCCTGTTGGAAATCGTATGTGGCCCACTAGTAAAGTTTATAATTTGTATAAAAATAAATAAAATAAGATAGTATCCACTGGAAATGGTTGATTGTTAATTTTTGAAACGTTGTTTGTCAGTAGAATTTGAAATTTCCTAGAGGCTAGTTTAATATTTTAACTACCCTTTAACACCGATAACTCGATAAAGGCATTCACTGTAATGGGCGATTTTTTCAAATTTAATTAATAATTATTTTAAAACATTATTAAATTTATTATTACTATATCCTTCTAAACTACTGGATCAATCGTCATTAAACTAAAAATATATATTTATAATTATCTGAAGGGTGCACAGATTAAATTTGGCATTTCTAAATGATGTCATTAATTAATTACGAATAATTACTCATATACACATTTTATGAGCATGTATTGGGGATTTTTTAAGCATGTGTGTGTGTGTTTATTTTATGCTCTCGCGTCCAATGAAATATCTCCATGCGACGGAGCGCGCACGACCTGACGGTCATTTTTAGCAACAGTATAAGAAGTTGTTATAGCAATACATGAATATATTATTTTATCTTAAATTTTATGTTTTATCTCAATCCAGAAACCAAAATATATTTTTCTCGTCTATGAAAATGTTCTGATGAATCAGATATAAATTATACTATAGTTATTATACTGTATTGTGAATTATTGTGATAATAAAAAATATGCATTTCGCTTAATATATGATAATTTGATTAACTTTCTACCGATCGCTTTGCCACACTTTTGTTCACGGACACTCGTAGTAATAATAAAACTATAGTAAGATTCTACACATTTACTACATACTATAGCAGGGGTCGGCAACCCAGTATCCGCGGACCTCGTAGCAATATTGTATGTGGCCACGAGAAAAAATTATATTTCGTATAAAAATGTACATTATGTATGAAACCCGTGATTTAAGATAATTTTGACTGGAAACGGCGATTAAAAACGCCGTTTATAGATACCTTGTTAATATATTAAAAATGTACCTAATAATAGTTATATTATCAACTTAAATACACTAAATTCGATATGACTATACTCTGTCCCTAATTAGAATACACCGAGCTGCGACCGGTTTTTTGTCTGACGACGCCCATATCCCACATAATAGCATAGGTAGCCATCGATGGAAAGAGAAAATAATGTGCAAAACTGGTGTATTCTAGTTTGAGACCGAGTGTATATTATATACATTTTTGTTTATAATATAATAAGACATTGTCAAATCTTGGCCAGTGAAAAATTTATAATTATTTCTTGACCCTTGACATCATATAGATTGCCGACACTTGTTTTATAATAAAAGTATTAAGTACATATCTTAAACGTAATATATTAAATTATTTTGTATAATAAATATATGATTATGATAATAAAAAAAAAATTAATTATATTTTATAATTCTGACATAAATCTTAAACGTGGATTTAATAATAATAAAAACAACTTACTCAAATACGCAATTCGTATTAATTGTGGCGTTTTTTTCTTCAGTCTAGCTGCCCCTTTTTTTATAACGGCGGGTACAATTCCTGAAAAAATAAATATCGGAAAAAATAAGTGAGTAATGTATAGAGTATATATTTTTATATTCATTTAACGTACAATAGGTACATATTATGGACATTTGAGTGTAATTATTTAAAACAATCTTACTTGTTGAGACTACAGCACTTTGATCATATGGGCAGTTGCTGGTGTCTTCCATCGTGTTGAAATGTAATTGACAAGGGATGTTGTTGCTGTAGATATAGAAGAACTCAACTGAATGTTGGCGACGAATGAAGTCTCCAGTGTTCGATTTAAAATTTATCAAACAATTATGTTAGATGGTGCCGATGGTGGTGGTAACAATTTAATAGTTTTTTTTTTATTTCGAAATTCTTTAAACATTATACATGAATTTATGGGTATAATAGATCCTTTCAATATTGAAAACGCCCACCTTATCGATATTTCCGAAGACCGGTGTTGTAAATACCGAACGGTCATCCAATTGTTAGGAAACAGGTAGTGAAACACTCTTATGCGACCTATCATTCTTTACCTTCCTAACGTATATCGCAGAATGGTGGATTTTTTTTTTTAAAACCAGTTATATTATTCTCTGGATTGAATAGTTCTGAAACCACGATATAGATAAATCACTTCATATCTTTGATTAGGAAATTGTTGGGTCATTATTTTACGGTATTTAATGTAAACACACATACACACACACACACGCACAAGCCGTATTATATCGTATTGAACCTTACAGTATACCATAAAAATTATATTATCGGAAATTGAAGACGAGTAATAAGACTAATTACCAATTATATTTTAAAATGGTTTAAAATTTCAGAAAACATTTTAAATTATATATTTAAATTCGTTAAAAATACAATTTTTAAAATTTCCAAGAAAATATCAATGGAAAAAAAAAATACCAATTGAAAATTTTCAAACTTGCCGGATCGTGTGCAATACGTTCTTTGGCTTAGCTATTTAGTAGGTGTTGGCCGCTAGGTGTTACTATGGAGCTATATGGACTAGTTATAGTATTATATTTAATTATATGAATCCGATAAATTTTATCTGCAACACGCCGGGGTGCCCCTTTCAATGTGCGGGGCCCCGTGCCACCGTACAGCTCGAACCGCCTCAAGCCTACTCTAAGGAATAATAGTGATCGTAATAAATTATCCAACACAATTTAAAAATACAAAAACTGCAGTACGCGTTCAATTTATTGCACTTTAAAAGTTCTAACTTCTTAAACATGTTTTAATTTAGAGCATAACGGCGGGCGTAGTAAAATAGGCTGCATTGGCGAACATTCCTTTCAAATCATGTCCGGCTGTCTTTTTTTGGGCCATACTATTATAATGCATATTTTAACTATTTTCAAATATTTAATTTCACAAAATAAATTGAAAAAAAATTGCATTTTTTAATATTACTACTTAAATATAATGTCATAACCAACTCGTTGAACTGTCGACTAATTGACTAGAATCAATTGATAATTGTTAATCGATATAATAATATAACATATTCCTTTGGAAATTTGTTCCAAACGTTTATTCATAACACAATTTTTTTTTTTTATAGGTTACCTACATCTACGTCTTCCGACTTGCGACATGTATCGGTATATTCGTATTATATTTTATGATTATAATATTCTGTGTCGATCGTATTGCAATTGTGAACAAAAACTGTTTTCATCGTTAAGCGTTTACAATATAAAATTAAGGTCGGCTGCCAGGCGATAAAAGCTTGCACACTATAATTTAGAATTTTATTGTTGTTAGAGCTCGCATTGTGGGATAAGCACTCCTACCAACCCGGATATGGACTTCGAACGACGCGACGGTTGAAATCTCTTATTGTCCGTGTTTCTAACAAAATGTATACGACTGCCATTCAAAATAACACATAATAAATTGACATTTCATTATGAAACACACACACGTGATGATATCTTACTATTGTTGTTTGGTCCGTATGGATAACAATATAATACCGTATTATACTTGTTTAGTTTGAAAGTCTTATTATTGGATTGGAAGAGAAGGAAAACAGGATAATAATAATAATAGGAATTGATATTATGTATTTATAGTTATGTGTGTGTGTGTGTGTGTGAGTTTTGTGAACATCGTGCCCACTTAAAACGGCGATAAGGTTAATGACGATTTTGGAATTCGATGAATGCTTCTATTATTATAACAGTAAACTATTGTCGTGTCTGGTTTTAATGGACCTATATAGAACCAAAATGATAATATGATGCCAATATTCTACTACGATAAAATACTTTGTACAAGCATCTACGAAAAATATTTAGTTAAGAGGCCGTTCTGGTAAAAGTGAAACGTATACAATGCTTAATTTATGGCGTTTTGCGCGGTATGCGCCTTTGCGGTAGGCCGTAATCACGCCCATCGTCTATGTGACGAGGTCCACGCGTCATAATCGCATGAGAGGTAGATTATAATTTTACGGGTGGTTATTTAGAACGTTTTGTTTCAACGCAGTTGACCGTTGCATAAATTGTCGCCCATGCATTTATAATGCACTAGTACGCAGCACGCTCACACCTAGCTTAGAAGTAGCAACCTATTTATTAATTAAAGGTCCTGTTTGCTTGAATATTTTAACTAATACATAAAGCATACAAACTGTTATACAACATAACTTGATTATAGATAATGAAAAAAAAAAGTGCAATGTATACTATTGTGATGCATATACTTACTGTTACCCTAAAACAAATAATTTGTATATTATCAAGAATATGAAAATTATTTATAATCAACAAATTATTATTAAATAGTCAAACATAATAACACTAAGTTATGTGAAATTAATTGATTAGTATTGAATTACTCTATAAAAAAAAAAAATTAAAATTTTATTCTTAAGTATATATATTTCTAATATATTATAAATGAAACATTACTATAATTGATTGACAATAATTATATACAATATTAATGTGTTAAACTATTAATAAAGAAATAATTACAAAAAATACTTCAAATTAGAGTTTATGATTAACACTTTGACTAAACTACACAGATAATATTGCATATAATAGCTTATATATGTTATTTAAATTAGAATTATTAACTTTCAGTTAAAAAATATATAATTAAAAATGATAAACAATATATATATATTTCTGTCATGTGCATGTAGTATTTAATAAAAACCTTATTTTATTTCATTAAAAGTAAATTCAAATGGACTATTTCATTCAATCTTATTATACTTACATAAACATTTAGTTGAAACATTTTGGGCAATAACTATTATGTATGTTTAATGATCATAATATTTTTGAATTTATTATTGTAATATTTATTTTCATTAAACTGTTTTGAATGTTGTAGATACATAAATGATGTCTCATTTATGATATTATATATATCTATTATATATAAATAGTGTCTCGCTTGTAATCCATAGTTACTTATCGTCTATCGATTAGTTTTCATATAATAATATTATGTTAATGATAATTATTTAATTTATTATTATTATTTTTGTTAAACAATTTAAAAATATTATCAAAATATTACAAATACATTTATAAATCACAGGAAACCATTGAAAAAATGCGTACGGAAC
>JACXSJ010004930.1:0-10269 GCA_014851325.1 Pentalonia nigronervosa | reverse complement strand
TAAGGGAGCCCGAATCAGCATCATTTTAGACGTGATTCAGCCAGACTACAGAGAGCACCTTCACGCCAGTCATTTTTCTAAAATTATAATAAATTAATCGTCAGAATATTAAACAGTTTTACAATTATTTCAACACCGCGACTTCAAAGCTCCTTTTCGTCCATTCACGACTCCTCGTCCTCTGTGAGGTCCATATCAATAGTTTGTTCTCTTGTAGTGGTCATTTGGTATACACGACCTTGATAAATCTGAAATGATAATGTAATAATACAATTTAATAACCAGCTAACTTTTGTTAAATAAAACACATTTTATGTACAATAATTTAAAGTATAAGCATTAATTAACTTCAAGTGAATAGTTTCACAAGCTTTTGTTGAATAAGGTTTAACAACAAATTCTGGAGCTTTTGATTTTTTAATTGCTTCTACACAAATTATAAATACAATTTAAATTACACCTTTAGTTATATTAGATTCCCAGCAGAGTGAATAATGTGCGTTTTTAGTTTTTGTGCCTTTTCAAACACTTTTTAATCCTCTTCATCCTTTTTGTATAAAAGTAAAAGTTAAATAAAAATAACCTTCATTTTCAACAACTGTCAACACTCCAGGGTCACTTAATGAATGCATCTCTAATAGAGTAACATTGCATCTATAAGCACCATTTCTTCTGTGCGGACATCATCAATTTCTAATGTTCCTATATAATAGAAAAATGAATATAGTTATATTGTGATATTAAATAATATCAGCAATTATTAATAATCTAATGATCTTACCAGATTGGAATATTGTCATACGATTATCAATTACTTATGGTGAATGATCTTTCAAGCAAATTATTTTTTGTAAAGGTTGTGAGTTAATGAAACAAGAGAAAAGTCCTGTTTGTCCAGGAAGAAGTCTTAGATCAGTCAATTGTTTTTTAAATGGCGATAAACCTGTATAATTATTGTTAGTTAATAAATGATTATAATTCTTCATAAAATTTAAGTTACGTGCAAGAATAACAGATGTAGTACGGCTAACCACAAGACCAATTTCATCAACAAATGCTACACATTTATATGATTCTAAACCTTTAGAAATATCTTTTTCGTCGTTATTGAATACATTTTTGATTAGCAAAGACCCATTATTCAAAAGAGATCTAAAATATAAGAACCAGTGTTTTTATGGAGTAAAATACAATTTTGGCATTGTAAACTAAAACAAAACTATTCTAGAAAAATTTACCTTCTTGTATCTCAATAAAATCAAGGTTTTGTTCATCAAGAGTCCATCTATATTGTGGAATTTTATAAAAACTAGAAAAATTTGTTTCACAATCTAATCGTACAGTTTTACCGGCAGTAGTTACAACACCGCTCGGTTCAGTAATAAACTTTACATTACCTATTGTTGACAAATTATACAAGCAAAGTTAGTAATATTACGTGGGGCTTATTTACATTTGCTTAGACACTAGTGACGAGCCTGTGTATAGAAATTATAGCATTTATTTTGTACTTACATCGTATCGGCGTGGTGAACAACAGAATTGTCGTCCACAGCTATTGCAGGCGGTATCGAGACGTCATGATCTAAAAGATCATCGAAAGTAATAATTAATGAAAATTTAACAGGGGTATAATATCATTAAAAGCTATATAAAATGCACTCAAGAAGTCGAAAGCTATATGAGTGGTAGACGGTAGTCCATGATAAAATAATTTTAAATTAGGTAAAACATAAATTGTTTTTTTAAATTTTGAATCTCATAAACAAAGCAAAATTTGAATACTGTATTCATTATATCACAAAATCGTTTAAACTTATAACTAATATTTTTACACCCTAAATTACACCACTGAGTTGTGATTGTTTTGTTAAATTTTGATAGTTAAATTTTGAATTCCCATTATTTTAAGCAAAAAACAGTTTTGATATTACCAATGGACGTCACACGTGTGAAGTTTTTTTTGTATTTCCCCCTAAATAAATAAATTACTTTTACAAAAAATCAATTAAAAATAAAAATATTAATAACTTAAATTTAAATAAAGCATATATATATATGTAATTTAATATAATCTGTGATACAATATTATGATAATTGATAATGGAATAAGAAAGCGGGCTATTTGAAATGAGCCAGTCAGAAACGACCGCTTTTCTAGGAAGTCCGGGCTTTCCACTTTAATTTTATTCATACAGGCATGCATTATTATCAACATCGCTAATTATTTTATTTATTATCTTTTTTATTTGATATGTATTAATTATATCATTGATATTATTGAATTAATTTTTACATAAACATTTTATTAGACATTTTACTTAGTCTATGCCAATGATATTTTAATATATTATTAATTGTCATAATTATAAAACGTAAGTAAGAAGGTGTGTTTACAAAACGAGTGCAATCATTATCACAATAGTTTTAAACTTTTGTATACATTTTTTATTTGTTTTATTAAATTTTTAGTTAAAGTTACAATTTTTTTTTTTTTTTTTGTAAATAAGAATGAATAAAATAATTTATAAATAATACACAAATAATTCAGCGTTGGTTTTATTATTATATTCCATGTTATCAATATCAATGAACAAATGTAAATCTTTAGTTTAAAAGTCAAAAACAAATTTCTATACTATTATATAGTACATGTTCATTTAAAGATATTAAATGTTGTGATATGTCTGATGTATTATTAAAAACATATTTCTTTTTCAACAATTTCTTAAAATTCACCTTCATCATTTAATTAATTTATGAATGTAGAATTTTTTTCATTTCCGATATCCCTCGCGGTTTGTTGTTAAATGTCGATAGAATCATTGTTTTTAGCCACTTGAATCAATTTTGAATTTTTCTTTATTATATCATTTATATATCTAATTTATGAATCCAGATAAAAAAATAAATCAATCAAAATATTTACGTTAAAAAGCTATAAAATTCACAATATTATAATATATTTAAACCCCTGTGGGTCCGGGGTCAGAATAGGTCCACAGTAACTCCTGCTTATCGTAAGAGGCGATTAAAAGGAGGTAACGGAGGGAAGCAGTAACCGTTACTACCGACCATTGGCGAGTTCTGAATAAGAACTAACGGTAATGGAAGGATTTGGCGCAGAAAGCTTAGACATCTTCTAAGAAATGACTCGCCAACTGCGATGCAGAAAGCAAGAGGAACCTACTGCATTATATTTTCCTGTGTATAATGATTTCTATTGATGATGAAGAAAGTAGAGTTAAAAAATTCCGGAGGTAAAATAGTCTCCCATTCGGATCTCCGGGTGGGGACTAACACTACTACTCCATCAAAAAAGAAGAGGAAAACTGCTACATGGAATGTGAGATCCTTACAGATATGTGGAAAATTAGAAAACATCAAGTTAGAAATGAAGCGACATAATATTGATATACTAGGCATGAGTGAGATAAAATGGCCAGGTCAAGGGGATTTTTGGTCGGACGACTTTAGAGTAATTTTTTCTGGAGACGATAAAAAGATAGCAGGGGTAGGTATAATCATGAATAAAGATATGGAAAAAAGAGTTAACACAGTTATTCAATATAACCATAGAATAATTGCCATTAAAATAGATACAAAACCTGTTAACACCTTCATTATCCAAGTATATATGCCTACCTCAGGACACGGAGACGATGAAATCGAGGAAATGTCCGAACAAATTGACGAAGTTATAAAGTTATCAAAGGGTAAAGATAATATGATAATCATGGGAGACTGGAATGCAGTTGTAGGAGAAATAAAAGAACAAGGTATTTCAGGTGCTTTTGGGCTGGAAAAAAGAAATAAAAGAGGAGAAAGACTAATAGAGTTTTGTAAGGAACAAAATTTAGTGATCACAAACACCTTATTCTCACAGCCTAAGCGTAGAAGGTACACGTGGACTATGCCAGGAGGGAGAACAAGATATCAAATAGACTACATCCTTGTCAAAAAAAGATATCAGAATCAAGTAAAACAAAGCAAAGGCTTCCCTGGAGCAGACATAGATAGTGACATAATTTAGTCATAATGGAATCCAGTCTAAGCCTTAAAAAAATGAAAAACAAACAAATCATAGGGAAAAAATGGTATTTAGAGGGACTGAAGGATGTAGAAATGAAATAATAGTTACAGCAAAGGAGTAAATAAAAAGCTAAAAGAACTAAAAGAATTGCAATCGAAAGAGCAAATTGAGCCGTACGGAATAAATGATGACTGGGAAACGTTAAAAGAAGCAGTCAGAACAACGGCGGAAGCAAAACTAGGGACCAAGAAAAACACCCCAATAAAACCTTGGATTACGAATAAAATTGTGGACCTCATAGAAGAAAGAAGAAAACATAAAAATGGAAAAAATGAGGAAGACAAAAGAAAATATAAAGTTTATAGAAATATAATTATAAGAGAGTCAAAGAGAGCAAAAGAAGAATGGCTGAGTGATAAATGTTCTTCAGTAGACGACTGCCTCGCTAAAGGTATGGCCGATAAGGCATACAAGATAATAAAACGATTTTTCAGCGATTATAGAAATAGGTCAACATTTTTAAGAAACAGTGATGGAAAAGTTATAAGTGATGAAGAGGATAAACTAAGGATGTGGAATGATTATATAGAAAAATTATATGGAAATGAACAAGCAGACACTATACAATTACCCATAACGAGACGGGAAGATATGCAATACAACACAGGACCACCAATATTAAGAGAAGAATTTGAAATAGCCTTGAAAGAACTTAAAAGCAATAAAGCACTTGGGATAGATGAGTTGAATGGAGAACTATTAAAGGCATTAGATGGATATGGAAAAGATATTTTTTTTAGAATAACAGGAAAAGCATACGAGAGCGGCATCATTCCGAAAGATTTTGAGAAATGCATTATAATTCCCATTCCCAAGAAAAAGAAAGCAGAGAGATGTGAAGAATACAGAACAATTAGCCTCATAACACATGCTTCTAAGATTCTCACAAAAATAATGCATAGAAGAATAGAGTCGAAAATAAATGAAAATTTGGAGGAAGACCAATTTGGATTTAGAAAATATAGAGGTACTAGAGAAGCGATAATATGCTTAAGAATAATCATAGAGAAAATGTTAAGAATCAACAAACCACTGTTTATCGCCTTTTTAGATTTGGAGAAGGCTTTCGATAATGTCAAATGGACAAAACTATTTAAGACTATGGAAGATATTGGAATTGACTATAAAGATAGAAAAATTATACATAATCTGTACATCAATGAAATCGCAGTTATAAAAGCTGAAAAAGTAACAAACAGGTGAAGGCTAAAATTGCCAAGGGGGTAAGACAAGGGTGCAATCTATCACCTACCTTATTTAATCTGTATATAGAAGAAGCTTTAAAAGAAATAAGAAAAGAAAATATTGGAGGAGTAAAGATAGGAGGAATACTGGTGCAAATGTTGCGTTTCGCGGATGATATTGCTGTAATTGGAGAAAGTGAAGAAGGCATAACTAATATGCTCGAAAAAATAAACGATATGCTTAAAAAACACTACATGAAAATAAACCAACGGAAAACCAAGATCTTTAGATGTAGCAAACAGCAGATTGCTACAAATATAACTCTAGATGGAATATTGCTGGAGACAGTTCAAAGTTTCACATACCTGGGAAGCAAAATCACAAGCGACGGGAAAAACCATATAGATATAGCAGGTAGAATAGCGCAAGCCAAACAGGCCTATTATAAAACGAGAAATCTTTTTACTTCAAACAGAATAAGTTTGGACACAAGGAAAACACTTATAAAATGCTTTGTGTGGAGTGTAGCTCTGTATGGAGCAGAGACTTGGACAATAATGAAGGCTGAGAAAGCCAAAATAGAAGCCTTTGAAGTATGGTGTTGGAGAAGAGTGCTAAAAATTTCATGGACGGAAAAGATAAAAAATGATGAGATTTTCAGGAGAACGAATACCCAAAAATCAATATGGAACACGCTAAGACTGAGAAGGAAAGCATGGATCGGACACGTAATAAGGAATTCGCCTTGGATAACCACAATATTAGAAGGAAAGATTGAGGGAAAACCTAGAAGAGGAAGGCCCAGAACTCCATTTCTGAAGCAACTGATGGATGATACCGGAATAAAAACATACTGGGAGATGAAGAGGATTATAAGTGACAGAGACAAGTGGAGAGAAACATCAATAATCGTTTAACCAATCTTCGGATTGAAAAAAAAAATAATATATTTAAATGAATATTATAATGATAACGATAAAAATGTTCTTCCAAATTATATTATAAGTAATTATATTAAAATAATATTATTTTTTTTCTTTTATGAATAATGTCATAATATTATCATATTGAAATTAATATTTCATAAAATTTGTATTCAATAACATAGAGATAAAAGAATCAAAAAACTGTTGTATTATTTTATTTGTGATATCCTAAGTCAATATATTTTCAATACTCTTTTAATATTTCTTTAAATTTTTTTCCCAGACAAATGTTTGATATTCTATTAATATTTAAATTTCAAGTTAATATTTAAAGTATATTATTAAACATCCATAGTACCATTGTTTTTAGCCACTTAAATCAATTTTAAATTTTTCTATATTATATCATATATATCTAATTTATGAGCCCAGATAAAAAATTTTCTTTAGCTTCTAGAACTTTAATTTTACTTCATACAAATTTTCTATTTTCTGTATTTGTGGTAAAATTATTTCTAATTTCAGTACATATTTTTTGAAGTTTTTAATGTCTTCAGTACCAATTTGAAAAACTTTATATGGCTCTTACTTTTCAAATTAAGTTTATAATTGGTATCAACTGTTAAGGCACATAAATAGACCACCTTTAAGACAATTTTTTTCTTTTTCAATACCAAGCATGCATTGCGTCCCCTTCATTCCGAGAATGACCACATACCAAAAACTTGTGTGTTATTGATGGAATAACCAACATCATTGTAGTATACATTGAAAGTGTGACTATAAATTTATTTTTATTTTGACCTACACAATTATCTGAATAAAATATTAGTGGTATATGTTGAGATTGATTCATTCAAGTATTTCCACAAACATGAAACTATTTTAATGGCACCTCTATTTGCTTGTTCCTCATTCTGAACAAAATAATAACCATCCGTCGAAGAAGTCTCATAAATTGTATAGTAGTAAACAACTGATTTTCTTTTATAATAACACGTGTTAACATTTCCCCATGTTGTTTGTCACACAGCTTCTAAATCGAATTTACAAATCCTGATAAAAAAAAAAAAGAAATCAATCAAATTGTTTATATTATATATAACAGCATAAATAACACATCAATTAACTAGAGGAGACTCTGCAATTCCTAGAAATATTATATGTAGGTACTGGCTACGCCCTAATCATAAATAAGAATTGACAACACAATTGAATGTCATCACGCCGAAAGTGCCGCATCTGCAAGAAGCAACAACAACTACAAGGCCGCTGGACGAGATTCCAATAAAAAAGCAGAATAGGAAGACCGTATAGAAAGCGAACCAAAGGACAGACTAGACAGATGTACCAGAGCCGCAGAGTCCAAGGCACCTCCACGTCAAAATTGCATCTATACACATACTCACACTTTTACTTAAACATTTATACGTATTCATATTGATGTTAATAAATAGATACTTAGAATTAGTTAATATTTGCATACTTTTATTTATCAAACCATCATCATAAGGATTACTGGTAGTTGCACGTAACACAGCACTGAAATAGAAATAACTGTGTGCACGATAAACATTTGACATTACGAAACCAGTATAAAAGATAACAATTATATAGATAGAATTTATGGACCATGTTGTTAACTATCATTATGATTAATTTTCGTGTACGTAGCCTAAAAATAAATTTTAATACGATCGATTTTAAAATCGTTTGGCCACGTCTGGTGTAGGTCATAACGCATAGTTCCACACATGATTCGTTGTATATGATTATTAATTAAGTAACGAACTAAGATATAGTAGAATATTGTGTACGAGGTGTGATCAAAAAATACCCGGACTGTGTTAATAATGTTTATAGCAATTAAGATAACGAAACCCAGATAATGTCATTCGATAAGTAACTTCTAACTAGAATTTGAGCATTGGATTGATATGGATAACAATATTTATTTTTATTTTATGGCATTTTTACGAAAACATATTTCAGTCATACGGTGAATTTCGTAATGGAAGCAATAGAAGAATAACGTGTGTGCGTAAAATTTTGTTTTAAATTAGGGAAAAGTTCTAGTGAAACTTTTAAACTTTTACAGCAAGTTTTTGAAGATGATGTTCTGTCTCGGACAACATGTTTTGAGTGGTTTAAACGGTTTAAGGAAGGTAGAACATCCGTTAAGGATAATGAACGTCCTGGTAGACCCTCGACCAGTAAAACAAATGAAACTGTTGCTCGTGTTCATGAAATTATTCGAAATAATCGTCGATTAACTATCAGAGAAGTTGCAGAAGACGTCGAAATATCTTATGGTTCTTGCCAAGAAATATTAACCAAAGAATTGGGCATGAGCCGAATCGCAGCCAAATTTGTTCCTCGTCTCTTATCCGATGGACAAAAACAAAACCGAAAGACCATGTCTCAAGAACTTTTTGAAAAAACAGATTCTGACTTGGACTTTTTAAAAAATATAATAACAGGTGACGAAACTTGGATTTACGGGTATGATGTTAAAACGAAGCGTCAATCATCACAGTGGAAAGTAGCAAATTCTCCTAGACTAAAAAAAGCAAGGCAGGTGAGATCAGATGTGAAAGCCATGTTAATCACATTTTTTGATTTTCGTGGTATAGTTCATCGTGAATGGGTACCTCAAGGTCATACAGTAAATCAGCATTTTTATTTAGAATTCATGAAAAGATTACGTGAAAATGTTAGGAAAAAAAGACCAGAAAGTTGGAAATGTGGTTCTTGGATGTTGCATCACGATAACGCTCCGGCTCACAGATCATTGCTCATTTGTCAGTTCTTAGCGAAAAATCAAACTCTAGTAGTTTCACAACCACCATACTCACCCGACCTGGCCCCGTGCGACTTTTTTTTATTCCCGAAGTTAAAACCTACGCTCAAAGGACGTCGTTTTCAAACAATTGATGACATTAAACAAAATACGGAAAAAGCTCTTAAGGATATTCCAATTAGTGCCTACCAGGAATGTTTTAAAAAGGGAAAAAGAAGATGGCAGCGGTGTGTTGCTTCCCATGGAAATTATTTTGAAGGTGATAAAGTGTATTTAGAATAATATTGTGTAAATAAAATTTTATTTGAAAAATCCGGATATTTTTTGATCACACCTCGTATACAGTATAGTTTATCTTAGTTTGTAAACTAAGTCTACAACCGTGAACTAACCAAACTAAACCATACTAATTATTTACATTACTGCACTGAATAAATAAAATTTTTATTCTGAGACATTACTAATAGTTTGAAAGAAATTTCCTATTTTTTTGTTATTTCAGGTTATTTTTCGTTTATTTGAGCCACTCAGATGAGATAAACAACAAGGTATGGTATCAAAATTTGGGTTTTGATTTCAACTAATCCACTGTCACGCCATTATTGTTAACAGTCAATAGAATTATATCAACCTACTGCATGTACGTACCGATATATCCCACCGTCACAAATAGTTACGGTTCATACTATTTTGTTTATATATAATACATTAATATATTGTCGGAACCAAATACTGACGACCTAACTTAATCTTTCAGCAGATACTCATTTCTTAACATTCGACGGTCGATTAAGCACGTGGATAGATGTTATTTGTTGCAATACGAATTAATATTAATACGATTAAAATATCAATTTAATTATAGTTTTATTTTTAAATATTTTACGATTAAATTGAAAATTGAAACAAACAACATATTTTATAAGGTAAATATCGAAAAACGTTTTTTTACATGTTATTATGTAGTATCATTAAATTCTCAATAGACATATACATTTTATAATTAGCGCCTGTATACAACTGTTACAATTAATTTAATAGTGTCCTTTGATTTTTATTTGTGAGAGCGAATAAGATAAATTAGTTTTATATATCGAAAGCTTTATTATTAGCTTCATATTTGTTTATAGGTAGATGCGCTACACATTTTTATTTACTTTTATTGGGTTATTTTTTTTATATATATTGAGCAAATAATAGTACCTTCTATACAATAAGGCATATTAAGAAATAAACTAACATTTAATATTTTTGTATTTAATTTT
>JACXSJ010004929.1:0-10269 GCA_014851325.1 Pentalonia nigronervosa | reverse complement strand
TTTTCCCGACGACGACGTAATGTATTTGGACCGACGCCGTTGTTGGGCAGCGGTGACAGTACCTTAGCAGTAACATTGAGAACGGCTCAATTCCGGCAATTGTTGCCGATGATTGACGTACTTCCGGAAGACGTTGATGAATGGAAAAATTCATCCTGTCCGGACGTTGTAGACCATGACATAAGACGTGACGGTGACGTTGACGAATTGGCAGAAGCGACGGCGGGCAATCAGTTGTTGGAAGCAGCATCAAGAGGTTTGCCACGCATTCGTCGCAGATCACTCCTATCCACCCTGGGGAGGCAACTTCTTAAGGTTGGTAGGAGACTGTGCTGCTGGTGTTCGACCAAAGACTGATTCTGTGAAGGAGTCTATGTAAATATGTATCAAGTGCATAATATAATAAGTGTGTTCTATGTTTCCATTGTTTAATAAAAAATAAAAAAAATTACAAAACACTTGTTTATTGAATTATGCATTTAGGCAAATCACCGTTTTTACCCGCTTGATAAAAGCTCTGTGTTTGAGGGAGTATATTACAATTTAAAATTAAGAAAATAAAATTATAAAGAATTACCAATAATAAATCATGGTAGATATTCATTAATAATTTTGATTCAAGTCAAAAACCTAAGTAAAAAAAATATTTGAAACCTACTTTCATTGTTTTGATAAATATTTGTCATACTTCCTTGCGTTTAATAAAATTAATATGAAATCGTCTACTCTTGAAAAGCCTGTGTGTTATAAACTTATAACATATTTAGGTCTACGAGCGTCCGAGTCTCCTACGCGAGGTTTTTTTGCATTGTTATTAACACTATTACGATGAAAATATTAATTATATATATAAAATTATATCCTATTTTCATATTCTATCAGACAGAATTTTATGCCGTTTGACTTTCTCGGCACTAAATATCAATAAAAAAAATACCACTTATTTTGAATCAATGTCTAGATACAACAATTATTTACTGTTTCTTTTTTTTTATTTCTCCGTCTCAAAACCCATCAATAATAAAACATTAAAATATCAAAAAAAAAAAAAAATCTCTAGCTCTACAAAGCCTCGACTCGTGGTTGAGAACCCGATCGAAGAGTACCCGGTCGGCTATTGACGGCTATCCAATCCGCATAGCATCTAAAATATTAGTTTTTTTTTTTTACTATTAAAAAAACGAATTTTTATAATTATCAAAGTCATATCGTTTTGAGTGAAGGGGTCCATCGACACTACTTCAAATATTTCAATTTAAATTACTATGCCTACACGATATATTATAACGATGAAATATGATACCTATTACATCATAGATTTTCTAAGGAAATTAATATATATGTAGAAGTCAACATAATAATAATGATTATCTGATGATAATAATAACGCAGCTGAATAAGAAAGTGATAAATTGACCATATTTTAAGCGGCGTTGGAGAGGCGAACGTATGTGCGCACACAGAATTGAAGTGAATGATGTGATGATTTGAATAGTTGTAGTAACTTAGTGAGTAGGTAGGCGATGGACATCTTTTGTCAGAGTTCTATTAAAATATTCTTAAATAGTGTTCGATTAATTCGTTTCGCAAATATTTTTGTAAGTTAACAGTTGAATCAAAAATTAGGTATTTATAGGTACTTATAACTTAATAAATAAAAAAAAGAAATTATTTAAAGTTGTAACTATTGTTCTTTTAATCAGTTTTTTATTAACTGATTGTTGGGTTATTCAATGTGGTTTGTAATTATATATTTATAATATTATGTTACAGCAATATGATGGTTCTGGATTCATATATATGGATAGGTATAATAGTACTAAAATATACGTGTTTACTCATCTGAACGTGATTGTCAGTATATTAATAATATTTACATTTTACATGTCACATATTTTATTATAATATATGTTATTGATATACTATGAATATGTTTTTGCATAACATTATCAAACTTTGAATGATTTCTACACCAAGTCGAATCCAATGTGTTCTGGATTACTATTTAGGTATTTACTAGGTTTAATTAAATTTAAATATACATAAAATGACATGAATATTTATACGAATTCTCTTTCACAAAGTTGTCATGCAATAGTGAATGGCCTTTATACTTTTTACTGAAAGAAACTGTGAACTTACATACTTAATATTTTGAATACGAGTATATTTACATTTCGAATATCTCAACAATTTTAACGAGGATACTTACTATATTGTATATTTATTTTCCATATTTTTGGCTGTAAAATGTAATTAGTAATTAAAGTTTAGTTTCCAATCATATAGTGAATAATTGAGTTTAAATTAAAAATTATATAATCAATTATAACTTCTATTAAACCTATAAAAGTAATATTTTTGTGTTCATTCTCAGCATACATATTTTATTTAAACGAAAAATTGTGTATAAAAATGAAAAGCTAACGCGTGTCATAATATATTGATTATATTATAGAGTTATTATAACTGATTAATTCGAATGAATTAAATAAAAAAAAAATTTTAATTTAAGTAAAAAAAAACTTTTTCAAAAACGTTAATAGTTTTTGAAATAATAAGTGTTCAAAGTACAAAGTCAATCTCTTATTATTATGTATAGTGTTGGTACTAACGGCATGGAAGCGAATTTAGTGCATGTACCTTCAGTGGCGAATTTGTGATTAGGTACCTCCTCCCTCCCTAGAACCTAAAAAAAAGAAAAGATCACTTAAGATAATGAAATTGATGCAGAGACATTATTACATAAATAGGTTAAGTTATACAAAAGACTGCAACATACTTATATGAACTACAAAAAAAAAAAAGTAATATAGTTATGTAATAAATACTGCGTATACTGAGATACAGTTCAGTGGCGTATATAGAAATAATTTTCGGGGTAGGCTACAATAGATAGCAACTAGCAAGTGATCTAGCACCTAGAGTGCTATAAGCTATCACGTTTTTATGTGTTTTGAGTTTACTGTAATTTAGGGGGGCTGTGACCCACCATCTCCCTCCCCATGTATACGCAACAGGACTACAGATATTAAGGTATAGTTGTAATAATAAGGTAGTCACTGAACTGTAAAACAATTTTGGATCTCCCCCCCCCCTCGCCGCCACAGGTGTATATTTTATCTTTTACGATGGTTGATAATCCTAATATTCCGTCATAGTTCACCAGTCTTGCATACTTTTTAAAAATAATTAGGGTATTTGAATAATTTTGTATAATGGTTCAATACTTTTTAATTGTTTGTATAATATTTTATTATAACATATTTAATCTCTATATCTGTTGTAAAATGTAATCACAGTAATATTATAATCATCTGCGTATTACTCGAGAATCAACATATCAATAATGTAATCAAAGTGTATGTAAAGATTATTCATAAAACGTAAAAATCTGTTTTAAAATATTAATAGAAAATTCTGATTCCTGTAGCCGTGTAGGCATTGATAACAATACTATATGTATACGTGAGGATTAAATAATAGATACCGCTGCCATTTTTAAGGAGTTCAATACTTTAATATAGGTCAATAAATTATTTATAAATGAGTGACACGTGAATGCATTTAGTGTAACGTGAAAACATGCGTGATATGCGTAGTAACTAAATAGTAAATGTCAAGTACGAACATTAATAATTGTGTCTGTTGTGTCAAAACTAAAAGAGATTGATGATTGTTCTCGCACGTGCACATACGACGTGTACAAGCTATAACCACTTTTTAATCGACGAGTAATTTTTTCTCTAAAATAGCATTTATATTTTGACTTTTGTAGTCTTGTCCATACATTCCCACCAATTAATTATTATTGTGATAAGAGATCTGAAAACATATTTTAAGTCGTCGTGAAGTTAACTTTGAGAAGATCATCTCACTTTTTTATTTTCCTTAATTTTCTTAATATTACGGTTTTGAAGTGCATAAATGTTTAAATTCAAATTTTAAGCAAAAAAACGAGAACCGAAATTATAAATAATAAATTTAATATGTTTTCGGATTTCTTATCGCATTTTTAACTTTAACGAGATGACGGACGAAATATATTATAAATTATTATTATTATAAGTAAATTTTTGTTAAAATATGTAATTATCGTTTATCGATTCCATTCATTTATTTATTTATTCACGTTGTAAATCAACAAAGAAAATAATAGTATTCATGATGTATATATATACGTATATACATCTAGACTTATATTATAAATGCAGGTATCTATTATTGTTTATAAACGATTTTATTACAATTCACTATCTATAATCAATGGTATTTTATACTTCAAAAATAATTTACCATTACCATAACGAGCTTTTTAAATATTATATTATATATATATATATATATATGTGTCTAAAATGAACTTAAAATGTAAATTGTATAATATTACTACTTGATCCCGTGCACTTTGTAAAAACTGCTCATTAAAAAAACTAATAATGCCAGCTTTATGTGAATAATATGTTTTATTTTATAATATAACGGTTAAAATATATTAAGTAATATCGTTACAACAATATTTAATTTATCTTGGATCATTGTGTATTTTTATTCGTTTTATCGAGAAAAGTCTAGCTGTCCCACACGGCGTTGCCGGAGCAAAGATTAATTTAAGAATAACCTCAAGCGATTTACATGCAACTAAGCTAGCTAGGTAGATAATCTGACTGCGTTGGATCGCGGAAATTACGCGAGCAGTATATTATCAGATAGACGACCCACCTGCGACTGATTGTGAACCGCGCAAGAAGCTTAAGTAAGTGAAATTAGAATATTAGGCACATGAAAAACATCGCAACAGTGGCCTATGCCAAAGATTTGTTTTTTTCTATAAATTCGTTTGCAAAAATGTCTATAATATGATATTGTGTTACTAATAGTTATAAAATATGTAACCATTGACAACCTTATAAATAAACAGACCGTGGTTACCAATAGCAACTATTTATAAACAAATATTTCCATCGTAAATCTCAATTTCCCTGTGTGAGCACCTCCCGGGGTTTGGACCTCTACCTTTTTAAATTAGCTCATCTTCTTCCCACTTGTCTATCTATCTCTGTCCCAAATTTAATCGCAATCGGTTGAACGGTTTGAGAATGCATAAAGGACAGACAGACGGACAGACATTTTTATACATAATGATTATGAAAATAGGCAGTTTATTTATATTATTTAACTTGTTGATATTTCATACCTTAGCTGCGATCTGGTGGACAAGTTCGCTGAGCAACAGGTTAAACTTAAGGTTGCATGTAGATAGCGTTGACAGTTATAGTGTGTATATTATATTTTTTACGTACCATCCATGAAAGACAAACAAAAATATAATATAATAAAATAGAAATTAACAATCATAATATTATTGAACAATATTCAAATGTTTAAGAATCTTAAATAATAAAACTGTTGCGAGTCGATATCGTGAAATATAAGATAAAATATACGATAAATCATTGAAAAAAATTTTGGCCCATGGGGGGATCGAACCCACGACCTTCGCGTTATTAGCACGACGCTCTAACCAACTGAGCTAATGGGCCTGATTGCAGAAGGCGTTCTTTTTAAATGCCTTTACGAACACGATTTCACATATTATCAATAATAAATTTAAAATATTATTTTGTTATGTTTCTATATTATCTATAATATTAAGTAATGTTATATTTCTTAAGTTTCTAAATTATTTTTCTTTATTTAAAAAACAAACAGCAAAAACCATTTTTAAAACAAATCAGCCCGTTTACTAAAATTAATTTACGATGTAAAGAGTGAATAGCGTAAGACAGCTATTCCACAAGTGGTTTATAGTGGTTAACGGTTGTTGAGGAAAAAAAGAGCAACCCAAAATCATTCAAATGAAATCGAATTTATATTGAAGGGCGATACACTAATACATATATAAGAACTTACTATACATATTTTTATTGTAAACAGTGTAACGGATACCTATTATTAAATATTATAATATATTGTTAAATCTTAAATGTATAATATTATGAGTACATTATGACATAGCCGGTAATTAAAAAGTATAGGCACTATAATAAGTATCTATGTAAATTATAACTGTATACATTTATATTCGTTTTAGTTTCATCTACTAAATACATTATACAATATGTATACAAATATAAATACTAACATTATAATTATATACATTTATATTCCTTTTACGTTTACATTGTCGAGAGTAAAAACAAAAATAAATACATTATTATACTTGTGTTAAAATTAATTAACTATTAAACATAAGTTTGTATTTATTATTTTATCTAATTTATTATTTTAATTTAAAATATCTATTGAAAATTAGATTATTAATTTTTTAGTTACTCTATAAGCTACTTACGAAAAATATTGTTTTCAATTTTCAATTTTTAACTATAAAAACTGAACATTTTATTAATTTAATTAAAGTATTTAAAGTTCAAATCTTGACCAAATGCATCAAAATCTTAAAATGTTTCCAAATTTTTTTAGTAGTTAAAAATGTGTAAAATAATCAGTTTTCATTGCTATAAGGAAAATATATTTACTGGTTGATTTTTATAGACATTTAAACTTCAAATTTGAACGAAATTAAATATTTAAATAATGAAGAATAACAATTTTAGTTATTTCGTTGTAATTTAAAAATATTTTTCGTATTACATTCTTCGCTCCGCTCAAAATCTAAAATTGAGGAAAAACCAGATTCACAATAAAAATGTATGACTTTTCCTTATAAAATAGTTGCCGTTGGCTATAATTTATAATATTAAATTAAGGACATAATATATACCAGTGTTTTAAGCGCATAAATTCGTGCATATATACTTCAGTGCATATTATACTTCAATCGAAGGTACTTAAACTGGGAGTGAGTGTCCGCGAACAAAAGTGAGGCGGAGTGATAGTATAATTTATGACTGATTCATCACAGCATTTTCATAGATGAAAAAATTATGTTTTGGTTTCTAGATTGAGATAAAACATTAAAATATAAGATAAAAAGACGATGTTATTGGTACAATGAAAATAGATTCCCCATAAAGTTTGAGTCCAGTATATTTAGGAAAAGCCGCTAGTACATAAAGTGGCGTATTTTCGTAATAAGTTCCTTCTATACTTGCATCGTAAATTATATCAGTTACTGTTCCAACTGATCTATTAGCAAATGCTTTAGAAACCCAATTGTTTTATAATACTCGTAAATATTTATATTTATCTTATTTTACTCACTACACTGCTGCTAAAAATGACCGCCAAGTCATTTTTTGAAAAATAAAAACAGGTATCTTGAGATACATCCCTGCTGATACCTTTATATTATTAAAAGTTCAATACCACAGTTAAAATAATAAAATATATTTTTAAGGCTAAACTGTTATATCAATGCATCCAGCGGCGTATACATGACTTTTGTATGGGGGAAGGGGGTCAGATACAAACAAATTATTGTGAAAGGAAAATTTTTAAACCTAGGTACCTGCTCGTTAAAATAATAAAAAGGCTTATGGATGTGGTGCGGAGGTCTGACCATCTCATCCGTCCTTGTATATAATAAGCCTCTTAAAGCATCGCACCTTAATGTTGTGTGAGTGAACAATCATTATACGTATTATTTAGACAGTGGCGAAAGTGCAAGCTCGTTTTGAGGGGAAAAAAGACTGCGCCTACCACACTTGCACGCGCACCTGTTGTTTACCCCACCTACGATAGCAGGAGTGCCACAAGACGGTGGCGGTGGGTAAATATAAAAAAAAAAAAGAACGTCCGCGATGAAAAAGGTCGACCACTAGCCGTCGACGACGACGCCATCCAATTATAATACTCTATACGCCTATGGGGAAACCAGTATCTTACGGCAAACGATATATATTGTCATTAGGTATACTGCCTGCCTACCATGCACGGGACGTGGTGATAGAATATCGCTTACTGCTGCAGCAGACGGCGGCTGTGAGTGATCTATGTGACCGGTGTCGCGGTCGCGCGGCAGCCACATCGGAGAGTCACTTCTGGATACACACGCTCCATTCCCCTCCTCTGCCGATATAGGCATTATAATATTGCCCATCTAGGTATATTATGCATTATTTTGTTATTATATAACCCGATCGAACGCGTACAATTCAAACGCGGACCGTGGAAATGGCGCGAGCGAACCGGACAGGGACACATGTACGCGTACAAATTGACGTGGACCGACTTTACGCATACTATAATGGCTATACATAATATAAGGCACCTTTATTATACATATTTACGTACGTACATATTATAAATATATATATATATATGTGTGTATAGAGGTGCGCATTATTACAATGCTACGCGGCGCGTTTCTCCCGTCGTCCGCTGTGCGGTGCTCGGCGGGCTATCTCGTCCGGCCATCTCTGTATTACCCTCGCCGCCAGAGTTTTGCATATTATTGTTATTATTAGTATTTGAAACGCGTATATATATATAGAGAAAGAGAGAGGTATAGGTATAGGTATAATGCGTATATAATGAGCCGATCGAAAAATAATAACGTTCGTTCGCCGTTTTGTATATAATAATATGTATATAATTTATCAATATATTATTATGCGCATTTTTAGAATAATATAAAAACCGTCCTCCACCCGGTTTTAGAATATCGATATTATTATACATAATATTATCGATATTATTATAACGACCGCAACCGTGTGTGTTATAACAAGACTTTTGTAGATTCTGCACAGAGCGCGTGCACAGAATTTTCTTTTTTTTTTGAAAACACTTTTCAAATTAATCCAATATATAAATATTATGTATATATATTTTCATATTATATTATTATAATACACTACAATAGTCGTTATGTTTACATGTAGTGTGCACCAGCAAATCGTGTACGGTATTTTATAGTACCAGCTATTATTGTTGGTATATATAAGCAGTTATACTTGACATACAGCAGTGAGATGGATATTTTAGTTAGTTAGATAGATAGATAGATAGAGAATTTTAGTTTATGGTAAAATCATACATACGCCGAGCCAACATAATGTAGAAAATTCAGACCGTTGTGTGCTAGTGTCCAACGCGAGCTGCAGGACATACTAGGTTTTTATGTAAAAATCTGGTATGTCTATTTAAATTTTGAGTTGTTTCTTGATAGGTTGACAATGACGTGTAGATGGACGAAACCGTTTTCGGCCAAAATGAACCTTTCCCTTTTCGGCCAGTCCACTTTTCTGCTATTCTGGAATGTCCGTTTTCGGTCAGTACACTATTTTGATCGCCAATTTAAAATATTATTATTATAATTTATTTTAAAATCACATATTAAGTTAAGTAAAAAATATAAGCATTAGATTTACATAAATTTACATAAAAAAAAAAAAATTATCAGGATGTTTAATTTTTTCCATAATTGTAGCACATGCATTTAATGAACTCCATTCGTGTAATCTCTTCTCTCTAATATTTCGTTACGTTGGTATGGTTTTTATCTTGACGACTCAGAACTTTTCTATCTTTTGGGGATTTTTGAATATCAGCACTTCGTATTTTTACATATGATTCTGTTTAAATTTCTTTTATTATATTTAAACAATACATAATTAGAAAGGAGTCTTTGTGAAAACATTTGTTAAAATATGAATGGTAAGACTTGCATGCATTTATTGTTCTAGTTAAATCAAAAGAACCCGATGACCAAAAAGTAGGAGGAACTTTACTTTCCTTGTTGATATAAGTGTCCGTTAAATAGTCACAGTATGACTGTAAGAAAATCGCTCATATAAGTTAAATATTGTAAAACGAAGATAACTAAAAACATTCTATACACCTAGTTAGTAATTATTACTTTTATCGACCCTCAACGTATAGATGTTGGATTTCTCATAATATAGGCAATCAGTAATCAATCTTATTATATAAAATACATTAATATTAATATATTAATATATGATTATTATATAAATTGGTAGTTTAATAGAAAAAAACGTAAAGAATATTATTTTTAAAATTAAATGCATGTGCTACAATTATAAAAAAAATAAATATCGCTATAATTTTATTTTTTATAAAGTAATTTTATATTTTTTATATTTTTTATTTAACTTAATATGCGATTTTAAAATAAATTGTAATAATAATGTTTTAAATTGGTGACTAAAATAGTGTACTGATCGATAATGTACATTCCAGAATGGCCGAAAAGGGAAAAGTTCATTTTGTCCGAAAAATGTCCCGCCCGTATAGATATTTATTATTTTTACAAATTGTTTCCTTATTAACACATCATTTTTT
>JACXSJ010004928.1:0-10274 GCA_014851325.1 Pentalonia nigronervosa | reverse complement strand
TAAGGGAGCCCGAATCGGCATCAATTCAGACGTGATTTTGCCAGGCTACAGAGAGCACCTTCACGCCAGTCAATTTTCTGAACTATAATAAATCAATCATTATAATATTAAAAAGTTTTTACAATTATTTCAACACCGCGACTTCAAAGCTCCTTTTCGTCCATTCACGACTCCTCGTCCTCTGTGAGGTCCATATCAAATATATGAAGAGCCGGTCATGGGTGTATATTTGTAAACCGCTAACAATAACCCATCTATAGTCTCTAATGTAAATCCACTTCCTCTCCCAGTATACTATTGTTCTTTGCTTATCAACTTTATGTACGCCCTCTCGATAATTTCTATAATATCGCTCTCTGTAAATATTTCTACAGCCGATGTTTTGAATGCACGGTTCTCCAACAAGTTTTCAACGTGCGGTATATTATATGTCACTTCTAGCTTTAGATTAAATTTTATCAGGCTCTTCTGCACACGTAATTTTAACAAATTCGCTAGCTCAGGTTCTAGCGAGTGCAGGAATAATTTTTAATATTGTCAACATTTTTAACATAGTACCACACGATTTTACGATTTGTTGAAGAAGAAATTTCAATAAAGCCTGGAGTTTTCAGTAAAATCATACTCACCTTCTTAGCCTTAACTACCAAGACGGTGTTAACGATAGCAACACGTTTGCCATTAATTGTTGTAGTGTAAAAAACAAAAAACCCTAATTAATATCTAATAAATAAATTTAATTCACGATGGGTAAAACTAATCTATTATCAAGTATTTTTAAAATGTAATAAAATAAATCTGTAGCGTTTTTTTAAAACCTAATAGATTTATTACTGATAAATACAACTAACCTATATCTGCCAAGTCTCGATTCTCGTATTCGTCCATCGCGGCCATACAAATGTCATCATCGTCAAAGGTTGAACCTCCAGCCGAGATAACGGGTATTGCTCTAAGATGAGCGGGCACATTAACAACGTCTTGTAAAAGAAAAATATCAGTAACTGATTATTATTTCACTAATAAGCATTTTTTTTCTCATAAGGGGAACTAAAAGGGTATGGTACATATATAATGAACGTTGGTTGCGATGGACAACATTTAATACTTTCTCAAGCAGCAGCTCATAATAATATTTGTGATAACTGATAATAATAATATTTGTGATAACAATATTTACGATAATATACGATAGCGTTTGTACCGAGTAAGAACAATCGTTTGCGAGCGACTGCGACGAAATATACATTCACGAATAATATGATTTATGGAAATTAATACAATTTCATAGTTGAGCGGTCATATGAATGAGGTTAAATATACAAGTTTTGTAAACGTCGTGGTTAAGTAGATGTGACCTATAGGATAGTGCGTCTAATAGCATGCTTAATTTCATCGAGTTCGAATCTCATGTAGATTTTTTAACCATTTCTAACGTTGGTTGTCGGGCGGCGGAGGCGGAGGGCCTTGGACGGCGGGTAGGCTGTTGTACTCATGTGCGGACAAAATTAATATTATCTCCCAAGGCTCAGCGGCTCAGCAAGGCTCAGCGGCTCAGTGGCTCTGAACTCTCCTTTTTATTCTACTGTTATAATACGTAAATACTTAGTAAATATAAAAATAATGAATAATATATGATAGATTTCATTCCTATATACATGTAATCAGTAAATATAACGTACACAGACCTCCTTGCTATGTACCTGGCGATACATAACTATTATAACTATTAATAAATCAGCAATAACCTCGAGGGTAAGGGGGAACGATGTACGTTTCGACATAAACCACTATATAAATAATAACTAAACCGCAGACACATTGGGAAAAGACAAAGTTAGACCGACTATAAATTAACGTAGGAAATTCTGAGAATAGGACGAGAGAAATCGCACACTTAAGACGGGCAAGTAATAAAACACGCTCAAGAATACACTACAATAATATAATATAATAAAACATTTTTTTAGATCATTTAAAGAGGAATAATTCTTTCATACATATTTTTGGGGTAATTTGAATTTTTTGCGCAGCGCACGCAATGGAAGCCTCCAAATATGGATAATTTTCCCCGTTTTTGCAACATTTTTCAATGATGCTTCGCTCCTATTGGTCGCATCATAATATTATATAGCTTAAACCCTTCCTCGACAAATTGACTATCCAACACAATAAGACATTTTCAATTCGAAACAGTAGTTCTTGAGATTAGCACGTTCAAACAAACAAACAAACTATTTAGCTTTATAAGTATAGATTAGCTTATGCCTTTTTGACAAATTCGTTTGTACGTACATGCCTATGTAAAAGCTTTTACTAGTATATAGATGATATCGATTGAAATTCTAATAAAGAATGATCTTAGTATTTTTGTACACAATTTCAAATCGGATAGCTAATGCATTTAGAATAAGATTACCTACTTATTTTAAAAGTTTTAGAAACTCCTACTTAAATCATAAATAATTTAAACTTTTAGTTTGTTTTTCTAAAACCTTCAAAATTGTTTAATATAAGCGTATATTATTATTATTTTTATCATTTGCGCTGTAATAAATCCACGGTTTCAATATTTAATGGTTTGAAATATGATTGTAATTTTACAAACAAAATGTACAGATGCAAGCTATATAATATGCATATTTTTTAAATTTTGTTAACACAAGTGCAATAATGCTATTAAGCACAGCAATATATGGGGCAGACGTTTTATTTAAACTATACTTTTTAAAATCGTGTATGGACTAACATCGACACCGCACGACTTTAAACCAAACACTCGCAACCAAAATAATTCTGTTATTTCACAGTTGGTAATAAAAATATTGTTTTAAGTTTTAATGGTAAAACTTAAAACTAATAGAAAATTTTATTACAACTTTAATTTTGAAACTTTTTTGGCTGCGCTTCGTTAATTTTTTTTTTAACGTTGGGTCATAATAATATAGTAGCATCTCAATGTTATGCGTATAGATAACAATATATTTTGTTAAGAATAAAAACTTAATAATTTTGAAACGTGACCTATTCGAAACTTGAAACAAACGGAGGTTTACATTTTTCAATAATTACTCATGATCTTACATTAGATTTGCGAAAAGTATGTTTCAAGCATAAAAGTATACTTCAAAATTAATCTTTTATTATATTGAAATATATGGTATTTAGAATATCAAATTAACATTCATATATTAAACAATATCTTTTATGAATTTAATAAATATATATATATATATATGCTATAACATATCTTGTTTTTTGTATTAACTTATAAATTATGTTTATTTAATATTATTGTTAAAAAAAAATTATAATATAATAAAAAAAATTCGACAAACACATTTGCTTTATACTATGTTCCCGGTTAAAGCCATAATATGCCATTATGTCCCATACAGTGTTAAATATATGTATATTTTTAATAATAACAAAAGAAAAATAATTGTTAAAGGATGTCAAAGCACTACTTGATTCCTCTCTCTGCCACATGCAACAATCAGTTACGTTTAGTTTTGAGGGAGGGAGCGGTCAACAGGTACCTGTTCCTCTTAATTTGTTTTTATTTGATATATTATTAATAAATTCCAAAAGGCTATTGTACAATTAATTTAATAAAAATTGTGACTATGGTTTTTTGGATTTTTATCGTGACTGATGTAAAAGAAATCTCATTAGGAATCATTGATTGAATTTTCCATGATCTTGACCAAGGAACAAAAAAAAATTGCAACATGCATATTTAACATGAACTAAAATAATCCTAGCTCTGCTGTATGTAGGGGGTCATTATACCTTGTTATTATGTAGGTATATATGATAAATTAAATTTTAAATCATTGCATATGAAAAAGAAACTATGAGCAGAGAAACTATCTATCAACTTTGATATTTTATTTTAATATACATTTATATTGCTATAAGTAATTTATTTTTCTATTAGTAGGTACCTAATTATATTTCGGTAATACGGTTTTTTCGCATTGGTTATTTTTTGCCAAAAATCATCACATGTATTAATTTATAATAAATAATAATATTATATATTTTCATCATTATTTATTGTTATGAGGGTTATTTTAAAATATTTTTCGAAAATAAATACACAGTTATTATAGGTCAATTGTGATTATTTTTAAACAAAAATTATGAACATCTCCAATATCAATATAAATGCACCTGAGTGCAATCCAATATTTTAAAACATAAATATATACAAACAAGAGACAAACTTTAAAAAAATATATTTTGACTAGCTTATGCCCTTTTGACAAATTCGTTTGTACGTACATGCCTATATAAAAACTTTTACTAGTAGATAGATGATATCGATTGAAATTCTAATAAAGAATGATCTTGGTATTTTTATACACAATTTCAAATCGGATAGCTAATGAATTCAGAATAAGATTTCATACTTATTTTAAAAGTTTTAGAAACTCCAACTTAAATCATAAATAATTTAAACTTTTAGTTTGTTTTTCTAAAACCTTCAAAATTGTTTAATATAAGTCTATATTATTATTATTTTTATCATTTGCGTCGTAATAAATCCATGGTTTCAATATTTAATGGTTTGAAATATGATTCTATTTTTACGAACAAAATGTACAGATGCAAGCTATATAATATGCATATTTTTTAAATTTTGTTAACACAAGTGCAATAATGCTATTAAGCACAGCAATATATGGGGCAGACGTTTTATTTAAACTATACATTTTAAAACCATGTATGGACTAACATCGACACCGCACGACTTTAAACCAAACACTCACAACCAAAATAACTCTGTTATTTCACAGTTGGCAATAAAAATATTGTTTCAAATTTAATGGTTAAACTAAAAAAAAATATATTTCGTTAAGAATAAAAACTTAATAATTTTGAAACGTGACCTAACTCGGAATAATGTGGAGTTTACGTTTTTCAATAATTCCCTCCGTAGAGCATATTATTAGGTATTTTATTTGTATTTCATACATTTACCTATGAATAATTGACCTTTATTACCCCATATAATAAATATATATTTATTATATAGATTTTTAATATAGGTAATAATTTTATTCATATCGTTTAGTTAGGTCTCGTTAAGTCGTACACCGCATAATGCATACATCATTTTTAATATATGATATATTAATTGTGCCTAAGAACTAAAATTATATTAGCGATTTAATAATGGATTTAATAATGTCAATTTTAATATTTTGGTAAATTAAATTATTTTTATTCTTGATTCATGATTTGATTAAGCTTGCCGTGCACTTTCTTTTATATATTTTTTAACATTTGCATTAATACAAGCACATCAATTAGGTACCTACATTTTTTTTATACAAAATCTTTGAAATAATATTTGTACCTATAGATATAGACTCTGCGTGTTATTTTAAGGGCGAAAGAATAAACTTTTGCTACCCAAGTGGAGCCTGTAGCCGTTCTACTGGGCGACTCATTACGAAACGTTTTTTTTGAGTGCGCTGCTGTATGAGTTGGGTCTTCTTATTTTAGTCTTAATGAATCATTATAGGTTAAATAATAATAAATGATAATTAAATATTATATTACTATGCAATTATTGTATCATTTATGATATTTTTGTTTTCGATTTCGTTTTGGTTAATCAAAAAAAAAAAAAATGTATTGAAATTTTAGTTTTAATAATAAATATTAACAATATGGAATTGTGGTTGCAGTACTGACTTTAAACTGTTACAAATAAATATTTCAAACTCAAATTTTAAGTGATCGTAGCCCGTAGTCACCGTGATTGACGTGTGTGCGTCTTTAATTAATTGTTTGGAATAATACCTAAAACCTATTTTTTCATTCTTGCAGTATTGATATAACCAAAACAATAATATGTTACTTATAATATAGATAACCTTTGTAATTATTTAAAATGTAAAGTGGTCCCTATTTACCCCTATTTATAAAATAATAGTAATTTCAATAATAGGCTGGAGTTTTGTTTTGGTTTATTAATCGTTTAAAAATATGATGTCGGTTCATGTTCCGGTTCATAATTAACACAAGTTTCCCAGTTCTATAACCGTTTATTTTTTGTGTGGTTACAGTTCCTGATACTACGCCTATGACTAAACTGTTATTGATTATTATTTAATATCTAGTATTAAATTCGAAAATGTTGATTTTATTTAATTTTATTGTCACTCTAATTGTTATAATTAGTTAATACCGACATAAATGGATAAATGAAAAAATTTAAATAATTTGTATAACTTTTAGTACATAATAATCATTAATTAATTAGTTATTGTTCGATTATAGGAATATATTTAAACTTTAGTTTTGTTAATTTTATTATAATTTATAATAACAGCAGATCGAGAAATTGAAAAATAATAAAGCTATACGTATATTTTATTTGTTCATATGGGTCCTATAAAACAGATATTGATTCAGTATAATATGTTTATTGTTCATTATCATTACGGTTGACAAGTGTACAAATTTGTTAATATATAAACCCTAAAGCTTAATATTATATACTTATATACTTACTCATAAAAATTTTAGGAAATATTAAATATTTTTATTTTTCATATCTGGGTTTGCAATCGGAATACTGACTATCGTTTCCGTTCGCGGTTTTAATGGTAAAACCGTGGTAAAACATATCTCATTTTTACTTATTTCATCTTTATCTTTTATTGCTAAAATTTTATTCGCGATATCTATTACAGCGTTATTTTCTACTAAAAACTTGTGTCCAAGGATTCCATCCTTTTTTTCTTCTGTTTAAATTGGCAATACCCCCGCCACCCGTAAACGCCGTAAAGCAATGCTTCGGGTGGCGGGTCGCCATCATTTAGTAAGTAAAATTATAAAACAAAGTCACCCTATCGTGTGGGGCGATAGAGGGACTATCCCTTTCGAACAACCCCTCACAAAGAATGTTTTACAAAATGTTTTACAAATAACGAGCTGAGCGCCTGAGCCTCGCGGTCAGGTGGACACGTAGTCGCCCCGGCCGAAAGCCTCGAGGACGGCTCTACGAGCGAAGGCTCGTCGACTACCTTCTTCTCCGCCTTCAAGGAGCTACATCCTGCTGAAACTGTCTGCTTCGTTCGGCCTCTCCTTTAGCGGTTATCACAACCCTCGTGAATAGTGCCACCGCCTCCCAGTTGGCCGGACTGGCCAACATCCGAGGAACCAGAACGCCCGGGTCGAAAGGCCCTATCTTACGGACGAGACGCTCACGATCCTCGTTGAATGCTGCGCAATCAACGAGGGCATGGTGTGCGCCGTCGACCGCCTCACCGTAGCTGTCGGGTGGTCCGCAATGGGAACATCCGGTAGACGAGGAACGATTGATCCTCTGGAGGTACTAGTTGAAACAACCGTGCCCAGTCATCATCTGGGTGAGATGAAAGGACAACTCCCCGTGCGATCTGGTCGCCCACTGTTGAAGTAGGTCCGGAGGTCCTTGAGTCGTGTGCAGTGGACAGTGGACGCTGGTGGAGGTGCTTGGCGCATCCTCCGGGCCCACAGCATCAGGCTTAAGGCTCTCCCCTGGAGCGGTTGATCCGGCGGAAGGGGCCCCCCTTCGTCATCCCCTGCCGGCGCCACCTCCCTTCTGGCCACGAACGATGCGGCTCGCTCGAAGGCCATCAGGTCGATGGGCATGGTGCATGTTACGACCGTGACGGCGTCGCGGTAGACAGTGCAATACGCACTAGCGACGCCAATGGCGGCCCTGCGTTGGACCGCTGCCAAAACCTCGACGCCCCGCGAGTTGTGAGCGAGGTCAGACGCTCACGTCGAGCGCCGTACAACAATATTGAATGTACGACGGTCGTCAGTAAGCGCCTCCTGCATTCGCGCGGACCACCGATGTTATGCATCAACCCCGACAGTGCCGACATGACTCGCCTGGCCTTGTCGGCCGCGGCGCGATAGTGCGCACCGAACCATGCCCCCCTTCCCTCTAGTAATATCCCCAGATATTTGAGAAAAGATCCCAGCCGAACGGCCTCACCCTGGATCCACAGATTCAGGTGTGCCCTCTCATACTGCGACTTGAAGACAACGGCCTGCGTCTTATCGACGGCAAGCTGGAGTCCTAAGCTGACAATGTCGGCGACTGCATCGAGGGCTGAGTGGGCGCGGTCCTCCAGCTTTGACAGCATTTTCCCCTCCGACACCACTAGCGTGTCGTCCGCGAGGCTGATAACTGTGCAGCCATCGGGTAGTGGAAAGCGGAAGACGGTGTCGAATGCAACGTTCCACAAGAGCGGCCTGAGCACGGAGCCCTAGGGGACTCCGTGTGTGACGGTCTCCGTCACGGGGACGCCATCTTGGTCGTCGCATAGGTGTAGCACCCGATTCCTGAGATACGAACCCAGGATCCGTTGGATGTATGGCGGGAAATCCATACGTACCAACGCCTCCCGCACTACAGCACACCCGACAGTATTGAACGCGTTCCGGATGTCCAGACTCATGGCCACGGCGTAGCGCCACCCGTTAACGGCAGAGACTAGTCTCTCCTCTAACAGCCTGAGCGCGTCGTCCGTGGCTTCGCCAACCCGAAAACTGAATTGCCTATCAGACAGCTCGATTCCCGTGGCCGACGTATGTCCGTTCATCCTAGTCACCAGCAGGTATTCGAAGATCTTCCCGACATCATCGAGAAGACACAGCGGGCGGTACGAAGACGGCACCCCCACCGGCTTTCCCGGTTTCGACAGGAGCGCCAGCCGAGCGCGCTTCCATCGACCGGGGAAGGTGCCCTCCCTCAGACAGAGGTTGAACACGTTGGTGAGCCGTTCCGTTTCCGCCGCGTGGACAACCCGGGGCCCTGTTTCGGCCGCGGAACCTGGTCACCGCAGTGGTCATCTCTGACAAAGTGAACTCCGTAACGCCCTCGAACCGTGTCTCGACGAGGTCAGGTGTCCCCTGTCTCTGTTCCCTTGGGGGAAGTGGACGGCAGCGATGTTGCGGACCGCGCGCGGATCCATCGTCGCCGTTGCCGGGGGACCATGAAGCTTCTTCATGACGACCTTGTAGGGTTTCCCCCACGGGTCCTCATCGACGCTCCTAACCAACTCTGCCCAGCACTTCGCCTTCGCTTCGCAAATGCGGTGCTTCAGCTCCTTTCGAGCCTCGCTCGACGATCGCCACGAACGCGTCACCGTCGTTGGCGCGTCCGCGTCGCCTGATCCACAGCCGTTTCCGACGGACGCATTCGGAGCGCGCGGCCGCGACAGTGTCATTCCACCAGTAAACTGGTCGCTTCCTTCCGGGCTTGGAATTCCGGAGAGGAAGAGCAATGTAAACCTTTTTGAGCGGACGACCAGCTCGTATGCGGGGACTGGCATACGTAGCAGGCAGTCTTAAAGTAACGTATAACGATTACAGACCATTTCAGAGCATTTATTTTATTAAAACATTATTACAATTAAATAAAGAATACAATTTAAAGCCAAAGTAATTTCGTCTCGTTATTTTTATTTGTTGCGAAGTCACTAAGTGCGTGTCCATAACAGTGGTAAGTTTTTAAAATAAAACTTATATACATTTTTTAAGAAATTCGCATTTATCTGGTTCTATTTTTAGATTGTGTATACGTAACCGTTCGAATACATTAATTAATTTATTATTATGGTCATTTAAATTTTTAGCGTATATTATTATATCGTCCAAGTATATTAAACATTTTACTCCAATTAGTCCCGATGGAACATTTGCCATCATACGTGCAAACGTACTTGGTGCTGATGCGAACCCCATTACTAGTCTTTTGAATTGATAGTGACCTTGATTTGTCGAAAAGGCTGTACATTCTCTCGAATCTTTAGCTAAACTTATTTGGTGGTATCCCGATTTAAGATCAATTAATGTAAAGAGTTGACATTGGCCCAACTGATCTAATATTTCAGTAATATTTGGTAACGGATGAAATTCATTTAATGTTACATTATTTAATGCTCTAAAATCTATTACTATTCGAAATTTTTCTTTCCCTGATGCATCTGCTTTTTTCTTTACCAATAATAGTGGTGCATTAAACGGACTCATGCTACGTTCAATTATATCATTTTCTTCTATTTTTAGAAGTTCTTTTTCAATAATCGGCATTTGCGCGTGAGGTAATCTATACGGTTTTCGGTGTATTGGTGGTTGGTTTGCTGGTAATTTAATTACGTGTTCCGCGGCGGTAGTCATTGTTAAATAATCATTTTCTAAATAAAATATATCGGCATATTGTTCGCAGATTTTTATTATCGAGTCACGCTCTTCGTCGT
>JACXSJ010004927.1:0-10267 GCA_014851325.1 Pentalonia nigronervosa | reverse complement strand
CAATTTGTTGTGGATCATTAATATAAATAACAACACAAACGTATTTTGTAGTCCTTTATTATTAACTGTGTAAACCGTAATGATAAACATAAAAATTGTCTACTTACTAATGAACGATGGACAGTCCCCACCGATCATAATGTGATTCTTATATACTACGTGTGCCGTGTGGCGTACATAAATGCTGAATATGCAACAACATATGTAAAACGAAAAAGATTTTATATAAGTACATATAAATGTATAATGTAAATAAATAAATATATTTATATTATATTAATTATAAAACATACCGTATCAAAGTTCCATGTTGAACTCATATTTAGGGCTTTTTTAATTATATTTTGTAACAATTCCTTCACATTTTTACCCACAGTATATGAGAGTAGGACCAACTCAGTAAACGATGAATAACTCAACTATATTGGGATGACATGGGATTTTTTTCCATTAAAACTGTGATTGAGTTTCAATTTCCTTTTTTGAACCCAAACGGTCCAAAACTTTTACCCAATAATCAGTTTCCATGTTCGTAATTCGCTGGTGCTCTGCATCTATTGTTTTATTTAGTTTTAACCGTTTTTCTATTTCTATCCATGTACCATAAGCCTTAAAATGATTAGGCACTTTTTCGTGTACAATAAGTGCAGCAGATACGTTATGCCAATCAGAAAATCAACAAATTGTCAAATTTGACTTCGGAGTTGTATCAAATAATTTACAACAGAAACAAAATATTTTCCCCGTTGATTTTGAGTAAATTAACCAACGCCTAACTAATTTTTCTCCATTAGAAAGATGTCGATAAAAATGAATCTCAGAAAAATGTCTTTTTTCATGATCTAGTTAAATACTCGAAAATTCTGTAAATATTTCGGGACCGGTTACTACTATATAGTCAATTTGTTTTGATGTTAAAAATGAGGGCCAAGTAGCAGGATCAGAGTTAATACTTGGTTCAGATGATTCAGTGTTACTAACCAATTCAGTACTTTAAAATTCAATAGAAATATCCATATTTTCTAAATGCTTAATTGTATGTTGCTCAGAACTTGTAGTAGCTAATAAAGATGACGTGATATTTTGTTCTGAACTTGTAGAAGGTTACAATTCTTCTGAAGAATAGCTATTTTCGTTAATTGATTCTTTATTTTTTTTGTAAGAACTTAGATAAAGCATTAGCAACTTTTTTAAATTCTAATTCCCCCTTAATCTTTTTTTTTAGGTTTTCTGCTCCAGATAATTTCTTTTTTGGTGCCATTCTAACTAAAACGTTTCTTAAATTAATTGTAATAATTTGTATAATATTATTAATTAATTCTTATCAAATATCATGTAGGTATATTAATCATAAAATAAATATAGTATTCCGACAGATGCAGCGGCAAACGTGTTAATAAATAATAAATTAAAATATATATTATTTATTTTCTATTGTCTGTTAAAGTTCCTTACAAGCTACAACTTACCTATAACTAGTGAAATTAAATCGTCAATTATATAGACTGTTGTGGCGATGGCGTATTTGTTTCAAAGAGCGAAAACAAAATGACAATAAAATTTGTAACGGTACACCATCATAAAACGGTCCTTTTCAGGACCACCAATCAGACAGCCAGTACGGAAACACGAACGACCGGGACAACTTCACACCCACATTACAGGGCCCTGGGTTGTCCCACACACCCGGGACTGTGGGATACACATGGGAGAGACTCTGACGAGTCGAATAACATCATCCCCACACGCCTAACCCCAAAACTGGGCAAGTAAAGCTACTTACCGTACCGAACACAAACACAGTCACCCACGGCGGCAGAACACGATTCACTAGTCGGTACGGCAAGCAGTATATATATACCGGACCTTTCCCTGAACCAAAACAATAGTCTTGCATCAACCTTCATACCGTCCACATCAACATTGGAAGGAAGGAAGGAATCAAGATCCGACGACGTCAACCAGTCAAATCTACAATTGTCGACCTCACACATCAGCGACGACCATCGCGGCTCAACCTGGAATCCACGCCGTGACCCGACACGCATCAACGACGACGACGTGTGAGCCTAAGCCGACGCCGCAACGCACCAGAGCGCTAGTCACGAACGATTCACGCCCAGAACACCAGGATCGCATCGAGCAGTCACCGGCAGACTCACCGCCTGCAGTCAACACCTACGCCGACGACGACACCATCAGACGCCGAGGCCGGAAAATACCCCGTCGGTCACCTTATCCCCCCCTCTGGCCACTTGATTGAGTTGTGTCAAAACCCGGGTACGATATATCACTGTAGCCGCTTCTTTGAGTCACGCGCAGTGAAATATCGACCCCGCCCAAATCGACGAGTGTCGACGTCGAACCCCTCATCCATTCCCTAATAGGTATTGTAAATACCCTAATATATATTGTAAATAGGACCAGGCCATCGCCGGTCGTTCTGAGCTCTCACAGCGACGGTCCGTCGAGCAGGCCGGCCGTCGCACCCGTGACCCTCACTGCCCCTATTTGTATAAAATGTGTATAATATTATAACAATATAGAAAAGATGTAATAACCAACTAAGTCTTATTATCTCGGACGCCGGTCCGTACCGACCGTGCCGTCTCAAATTATGGTCACAGACACACGTATAGTAGGATCGTCAATCAGTAATATAATAATATATATAATACTACAAAAAAAGTAGCGTGTATTTTTAAATACACAGAATAAGCTAATAAGTGACGGACGAACGCGATGCGACGTAGTCACGACGGCTCGACGCGATCCCGATTAAACGATAACAAATATTCAGGAATTTTTATATTTATAAAACAATATAAAGTATAAGATAAACATTTTACGTTAGTACGAATAGTAATCTAAACAAAATAACCATAATAATAATTATCTATATTTCAGTACAAAGTTTTAGGTATTTCATATTTAATAAAAAAAAATTACTGACAAAAGTGTGCAAAATTGTAAATAGCAATTTCGGCGCCCCTCTGAAAATGGCGCCCTAGGCAACCGCCTGAGTCGCCTTACCCTCGCGCCGGCCCTGAGTACTATTTTCTGTCCAACTATATTGTTCAACACAATAAAAAAAAAAACTCTAGCTATAATATATATATTATACCATATCACTAATATAAGTATAATAAAACTAATATAAAACACTATACAATAATAAATATTTAATTTTCAGCAAATATATTTAGCACGACTGGAACGGCAATCGGTGCCTGATATGACTCGCCAGATAATAGCAAAAATGTATCACAACCTTTTGGCACAATTTTCGTTTGCTGCCCAAAAAAAAGAAAAAGATATTTTCCATACTTAATTCTTGTTCAATATTTTTGGTAATAATACAATTTGTAACATTTTAAAAATAAGTAAATTTAAATATCATATACCCTATCTGGTAGATAACAAAATAACATATCTTTATCTTAAACATATTATTTGAACGTTTCTTGCTAATGCACAATGTATTCAAGCTCATAGAAATTATACAGACATGGAAATTTTGAATCCGATGTAATTTTTTATGGCAAACACCAAATTTAGAGAAGAAAAACAATCAAAACAATAGTTCATCCAATTAAATTTTTATTTTACAATTTGTTATTCTCATCATTATATTATATTATTATATATATTTCATTTAAATTCATTATATACAATTAAAATGCATAATTTTAACTCAAATAATAATTAATTAATATAAATTTATATAGATACTATACCTACCTATTAGTGATGTGAGGAAGAAATTTCTATTATGAAATTTCCACTTTAGAAATTTCCAAAATGGAAATTTCTGGTCTCAAGAAATTTCCACTTTAGAAATTTCTTAGCAAAATAATTAATGTATAAATTTTTTACGTATAACTATTTTGTTTTTATAAATTAGCAACACTGTTATTGTGATATCTTTAAAAATGGATTCCTAATCGTATATTAGTGGGAAAATGTAAAATGTGACTGATTACTGAATAGTGATAAACTGATAACTGATTAAATAATTCGTGATTTCGTTTTAGTGCTATATAGCGTTATAACAAGAGTACATTTAACACATTAACACTTCGTAATATATGACAATTTTAGTAAATTTAACTCTAAAAGTATAAAATATTATTTTATTACTAATCCTGTATTCTTGTTGAACTGAATTAATTAAAAATGCCATTGGTTTCTACAAGTAAAAAACTGAAAGGTGAAATATGGATGTATTACTCTCCTACAAATGGTAATGTCAATCAGTTTGTTTGCAACTTTTGTAAAAGTGCTAATTTTTATCGAAATGCCACTAGAATGAAACATCATTTATGTAACTGCCTAAAATGTCCTAAAGAACTTAGTCAAAAATTTAAAAAAAAAAATTAACACGTCATGGAATGCAAGTGCTACATTATCATCATCACTAACACCAACAAATAAAAGTGATCAAAGTACTTCTGAAACTACTACTAGTACCAGTATTGATAACATTTACAATTCAGACGAAGAAGATGGCAATTTAATTTATAGAGAAACAGGATCACATAATTTACCAAAAGTTGTTGAAGAAGAAGTAATTGTTAGTCAGTCTACTCCTAAAAAAATATACCAGCCACTATTAAAAGGATTCATTGATAAAATGACTAACACTGAGCAGGTAAATTATTTATTTAGTAGTTTTTCTTTGTTTTTCAAGTCAATAAATGTATTTTTAATTTAATTTATTGTACATACTTTTAATTTCAAATCTATAGGAGCATTTAGAAGCGTTGCTGGCAAGAGCAATCTATGCATCTGGAAGTCCTTTATCCATACTAGAAAACCTTATTGGAAAAATTTCTTCAAAACTATCCGACCAAGTTTTATTGTTCCATCTAGGTAAGTACATTTTTACTCAAATTTTCTTATGATAGTGATTTATAAAAGTTCTAATTTTTATCTATATAATTGTGTGCACAATGAAAAAGATTTATAATTTTTATAATTATTATTTAATTGATTGTATATTTAGTTGAAGGATTTACACAAACATTAAAATTGTTATGTAATATAAATCTAAAATAATCTAAATCTTTGTTACCTACTGTAGTACTACTAGTACTGTCTACTGATTATTCAGTAATAGTAGTAAATAGTAATACTGAATAATATTTGATGTTTGATTTATTGATTATGATAATTTGGTTTCCAATTATTCAACAAAATATTATCTAAATTATTCAATTTAATGTTTCCTAAGATATTTGTTTGCTGGTAAATTATTGAATATGGAATATTCTCATCTCTTTTCTTGAAGTTGAAAATAAAATTCAAAATGCTTCAAATTTAGGTATTCAGGCTGATGGTTGGACTAACCTAAGGTATACATTATGTTACTTGTTAGATTTTATGTGTAGAAATAATATTTTATTTAATTTTGAAAATATTGTAAATTAAATTACAAAAAAAAAAATAGTTTGAAAATGAAACCTTTATGAAAACAATTTTAATAAAATAAATTGATGCTTTTGAAATAATTAGATAAAAATTAAAAATAATATAAAATATTTAACTTTTGAAAAAAAAAATAATATGCATTAGTTAAATCATTTTACTCAAAACATTAATAAAGTGATGTTATAGAATTCATTTCACTGAATGAAATGACCCTATACATAATTTGTAAATATGTATATAACCCTATACTAAAACTTGATTCTTGAATGATTATCATAGATATTTTACTCATTTTATTAATAATTTTTTGTTTTATCAATGTTTGATGTTTTTTTTTTAGGAATGAAGGAGTGATAAATATAATTATAACAATACCAGAACCAGTTTTTATAAAATCCATTGACACAGAAGACCACAGACATACAGGTGAACACATGTGTGAAATTATGGAAGAAATTATTGAAAAATATGGAGCACTCAAGTTTTTTACTGTCACCACAGATAATGCAAAAAATATGCGAAAGGCTTGTAAACTACTTGAACAAAAATATCCACATCTTTCTTCTTATGGATGTCTTGCTCATACGCTTAACCTAATGATTGGAGACATTCGCAAATTAGTTTCTGTCAAAAAATATATTGATGATGTTTGTGAAATTATTAAAACTATTCGTGGACATACTGTTCTACTGTCAAAGTTTACTAAAATTGGAAAAGAAAACAACATTATAACAACATTAAAACTACCAGTAATTACATGATGGGGTTCAGTTGTCTTAAGTCTTAAAAGTATGTTACAATGTAAAACCATTTTACGCATTTTAGCCGTAAGTGAAGATGTTGGTCAATTACCTGAACCTATGAAAAGAAAGTTAAGAGATGATATATTTTGGGTTAAAATTTTAAAACTGACTAACCTACTTGAACCGATTCTCCAGTGGATAACTCGTCTAGAGAGTGATAAACCTACTATACATTTAGTCACACAAGCATTTAGTGAAATTTCTAAATCATTTAATGATAACTTACCAGAGGCACCCATTTCAGAAATAGACCAAGAAAGAATAATTTAAGTATTTGAACATAGGAGAAAGTTTGCACTAAAGCCTATACACTTAGCTGCTGATATACTAAATTGTGGTTCAATTGGATCAAATATTACTGATCAGGAACAAGTGGAAGCCATGCGATTTATTTGTAAAGTTGCAGAAGATTTAAACTACAGCCAAGCTGAGATTTCTGCTATTTTAATTGATTTAGCAAAATATCGAGCTAAAGAGGATCTGTGGAAAAATAGCTTTGTATGGATTTCTGCTAAAGATATAGAACCTGCATTATGGTGGAAAGGCATTTGTGGATCATCATGTCTGTCTACTATAGTTCACCGTATACTTTCAAATCCAGCGACTAGTGCTGCTACTGAACACTCATTTAGCACTCAAGGTTTTATTCATAGCAAACGTAGAAATAGATTACTAAATTCCAGGATAGATAAACTCACATTTGTTAAACAAAATTTAAAATTTTGTAGTGATGTGAAAGTTGACACCAAAAACGTCAATAATTTAAGTGTAAATATAGATACATTGAACCAGACCAATTATGAAACTGAAATTATTGAAGTTGAACAAACAACAAGAGCTGAACAAATAAATGAAACTAGAAGTAATGAGGAGTCTTCACTTGAAGAGAAAGATATTATAAATCTCTTGGAAGGAAATGAAGATGTTTCAACTTTAGATTCTGATTATTGACTCTTTACTCTTTAGTATTCAAATTTCAGTTATAAGAATTCTTAAGTTTTTTTTTAAATTTTGTTTTATTAAATTTCCTATACATTTGTTTTATTGTTTCGAACTTTTGAATAATATTTATTATTTAAGTATAAACTAAAATAAATTGTATATATTATTTATTTAAATTAAATTTACTGATACCAGTGATACCATTTAAAAATTAGATCAAATTAGGGGATAAAATATTTGTCTAAATTTAAAGAATAATTTTAAATTGATTAAAGCTAATTAAAAAAAAATTTAAGTTTAATAAGTTGAATTAAAATTAAAATTTTAAAAAACATATATTTTAGAAATTTCTGGAAATTTCCTCTAGGAAATTTCTTCAGAATTAAATTTCTGAAATTTAACTTCTCTACTACCTATAGATATTTTTTTAAATTAAATTTCGTATTTATGTAATTATATAGTAGGAAATTATATTTTTTGATTTTTTTTACATAATTTATTTTATGTTTCGTGATATAATATATATAAATATACATTATAGCAATTTTTAGAAAATAATATTGATATTTATATGGTAATTATAATTTTGTTATTTTTTTTTAAATGTATTCTTCGAGAAGATAATGGGCCCCTAAACATACATAATATTGTTATACTTTATCGTCATATTGATTTTTTTTGATGTCCAGATTTAAACGGACTAATGAGAATATATAATGCAAATATTTTAAATATATAGACTACAAATATTTTCAAAATATAATAGAAAATATTTTTGAAATGATTAAAAAACATTTTGATTATTTTTTAAGACAAAAAATGTTCTTAAAATATTTTTAAAACCTAGATTGGTGATTAGAAAATGATATGAAAATGTTTTTCGTTTTTTCCCACATATCAAAATTACATTTTAAAACCATTTTCAAAATATCTTTTAGAAAACGAATTTTTTATACCATTTCATTTTAGCTTCTTTTAAACTTAGTATAAAATTAAATATAATTTAAAAATATTTTTCATATAAGTATTTGTTAATAATTAGTAATGAATTGTTATATGATAATCTATATTCTTTAATAATATTACATTTTTTTTTTTAATTTTATATTTAAAACACTGTAAAAAAATGTAGATATAATAATATAACGTGTTTAGCTAAAACATTATTTCTTACTAATATCTGTTGCCAAACCCTTACACTAACCAGTTGTACTCATATGTATTGGGATGTATAATTTTTTCAATCCGTTTTGGGAATTAAAATTTGATCTTCGCCAGACACACTTAAAGCCATCTTTTGATAGCCAATTGGAAGGAACAGCCTCAACAACATTCTAATGTTTAAATACGACAGAAAAAGTCATTTTTTAATATATTTCACTAAAATTTAAATTAGAAATAATTATAAGGGTATTTTTAATCATATTTTATTTAAATAAATATTAAATACAGTATATATATGTATATAATTATTATTTTTTAAATACCTATAATACCAATAAATTTATTAACAACTAATTAGATATAACTACTATAAGAACAAAGAATAATTATTTTTAGTTTAATATTCTGAATGTATAATTGGTAGTGCTAGTTTTGGCCATCTTTTTCTAGCAGCATTACTTTTTTTTTTTAATATGTTTTAGAGGAATCTAAATTAGCTCATTTGATAAAATTTTAAGTGTGTATATATCGAAAATAGTTTAGCTTATAAGTTCTGCATAGAATCGTATTTTAATTAAGTACAATTTTCCAATCAAAACCACTTCATTTGTGTTCCTTGTATGCCCTATATTAAGAACTTCCAAAATATTATTGTATTTGGTTAATATAAAGCAATCAGCTGTTTCATATTTTTGAAATACACATTTCTGTATTGTATGGTTTTCAAAAAGGAAGGTATTTATATTATCCAGAGAACCAAAATTGATGTAGTCATCAGCAATATGCAGAAGACCATAAACGTTATGGGAAATAAAATGTTTTCCATAAGTTATTTTAAAATATTTAGTACAAAATATTTAAGTAAATCTCTTGCAAAATGTATATTCTTTATTTCCATATTACTAATCAATAATATAGTTGTAGCAATATTTAGTGACATGAAGTATTTATAAATACTCATGCGCGGGCCTGCCTGAGAGAAAACAAATATTGCGATCATATCCTTGTAATGTGAAATATAACAAAATAATTATATATATATATATATATATATATATATATATATATATATAATATAATAATTAATCTTATTCATTTTTTAAAATGCATCAGAAATATCTTTTTGATAATATTTTCATCAAATATAATAATATTGTCATTAAGACTTTTTTGTGATAGTCTTAAAATATTTTCTAAAATCATTTTTAACACATTTTGAAAATAATTTCAAAATTATATTAACTACAATATATTTTTTAGATGTTTTTAAAATATTTTAAAGGAAATGTTTTCTTTATGATGATTAAAATATATTTTTAAAATGCCATCATCACACAGAACGCTATGTGGGAATGACTAAAAATCAGAGTTGGGCAAAATTTTATCTAGATAATTATTCGAATAAATCTGTATTCGAATAAAAAATTATTCGAATGATTTTTTTACAATTATTCGAATAAAAATGTATTCGAATAATTTTCAACTATGATTATTCGAACAAAAAACTATTCGAATAATTTTCAACTATGATTATTCGAATAAAAAACTATTCGAATAATTTTCATCTATGATTATTCGAATAAATTTTAACGCCAATGCCGTCATCAGCTGCCGTCGAAAGATTATTTTCTTATGCAACTATAACTAATTTACCAAAATCCAACAAGCTATCAGATGATATGTTTGAAGAGAGGGTTATTTTGAAATCTAATTTAAAAATGCAGTAATGACTAAACTAATAAGTATATTGTTATAATTATTATAATTATAATTAGTTTCTTCCTTTTATTATACTTATTTATTAAAATTCTAAATTTGTTATAATTATATTATATTTCCATTTTTGCTGTTATTATTTATTTATGTTTTTGTAATTATTATTTATTACTATTTAATATTTATGATTGTTGTAATAATTGTTATGAAAT
>JACXSJ010004926.1:0-10291 GCA_014851325.1 Pentalonia nigronervosa | reverse complement strand
TATGTACAACAATAAAATTATGAAGAATGTAATAACCAGAGCTCATAACGTGTAGTCTTGGCATATTTTTATTGAGTGGTCTTAGACATACCTATGTAAGCTAAACATTTATTTCGAGAATCCACAAAATTATAATATACAAAAGGTTTTGTTGAATACTTTTAAACATTTTGAAGTTAAAGTACTATAATGATTTTTTGTGTGTTTAGTATCATTTCAATACCTATAGCATTCAAAACATATTATATACTATAAGACTAAATATTACTGATATTGACTCTCCTTTTCTCTTAAAATTTCCTCAACTTAATATTAATATATTACCTAGTTTATTCAACCTACTTTTGTTATCAATGTATTAGCTAGTTTATTTGAATTATTGTATAAATGCATTAAAAAGTTATTTTCATGTATTATTATAACTTTGAGCTACGGTCCGGATTTTTAAAAAATTAAAACATACTTATTAACAAGAATATTTCATACAGTCTTCAATATCTTTATATAATACATAATATCTATTCAAAGAAAACAATATATTAGTTTGTGCCTTGTCCACATATTAAATTGTAATTTGATGTTCACTGACAAAATGTATGTCTCCACTTCAACTCGGTAATCCAAATTTTACTTTTATAGTTTTCTAGGTATCATTTACATAATAATAAAATCAATAGATAATTTTATTTTGAAAACAGATTATTACCCAATAATAATCTTTTTTCATAGTTAATATAATAATATAAAATAATAAATAATAATTACATTTTTGAAATTAATTTTTTTTTTTACATTTTATATAACTTTTAGTGCATATTTAAGGTCTTACATTAATGTTTTTAAGAGAATACTATAGCGCTTATAACTAACTTTTTTTAGAGCTATAAGTTATGAGCACTGGTAATAACATAATTATTTTGTATACATGATTTGTATCAAATGAGAAAAAAATAGTTAAATTTAGTACAAAATATTCAAATTTAGGCAAATGGTTAAAATAATTAGCTTACTGATTGTGTTCCAGATGGTGGTGATGTTAGACGTGAAGCACCTGTTGGGACTGGTTGGTAAACAGCTGATTGAGCTGTAAGCATCTGAAGAGCTGCTGCTGCAGCTGCAGCAGCTGCTACTGCAGCAGCTGCTGCTGCATTTTGATCAACAGCACTACCAGTTGCTGGACCTGGTGCAAATCCAGGAGCATACTGGGGTGTAGCATACATTTGATGATGGTACATGGATTGATCAGCAGCAGCCATAACCATCATACCAGTGTTATGATCAAGCACCATTCCATGATGAGCATGTATTTGATGTAAAGGTTGGTGGTACTGTTGTATTTGCAATGGAGGTGGTGGTTGATGAATTTGGATTTGTTGTTGCTGTTGAAATTGTTGAGGTGCAGATTGCATTTGTTGGTCTTGCATAACTAACCAATTTTGTTGCTGGGGAGGTGGAGGCTGTGGCTGAGGAGTCTTAGATATTCCACCAAAATTTAGTACTGGGTCAGGGAGCTCCCTACGGCTTTGAACTGAGTACCGTTTTGAGCTCCGTATAACTGGTGTTGGTGGTGCAGGCAACTCAATTTGTTGATTTCCATTTTCATCTAGAATAGATATATCTTAAGTTATTATTAATTAATAAAATATTAGTACAATTCTGTACTTTTTAAGTATCTTCCTATACTCTTATAGCAGTTAGATTCAGGCAAATAATTATTGATAATTAATGAATTATTGTTTAGGTGTATTTAACACACAACTATTATACTTAACAACAGGTATATTTTATCAAATTGCATCAACATAAAATTAATTGAATGGATGTTATTGCAATGGAAGAATATCTAGAAGAAAAAATGAAAACATGTTTTATGTTATAATACTTACACTGACGATTATTGTAGTTTTGATAATGTCTGCTACCATGTTGTGTACGTTCTGTGCCAGCAGTAGTAGGTGCTGCAGAATTATGCTCCTGATTATAGTTGTGTTGATTTGAACTAGATGAAGATGAAGATATCGATCCTTTAGAAGAATATCTATCGCGATTGTATTGCTGCGACGTAGGATGTTGATGGAAGTTACGGCCACGAGGTGCTGAAGGCAAAGAATGTTGGTGTTTCTGGTTACGCCCTTGGCCATTGCTGTAGTATTGCTGTTTATAATTATGATGTTGATTACGGCCACCACTATTTTGTTGTGGTTTCCGGATAAAATAGTTTGAGTGAGGAGTTGCAGAAGAAGAAACTCGATTTACTTGAGCTTCTTTTTCTTTGCTTATTGGAGACTCAATTGGAGGCCGTTTGAAATAGTTTTTATTATTAGTTGATGAAGAAGTTCCGCCATTTTGCTGACCTTGAAGATTGATTTGATTGATAGGGGATGTTGCATTATATTTTGAGGTTGTTTGAGGTGATGAAGTATGATGCCGAGCCTGGCCAGTTTCCACAACTGCACCAACAAACTTTTTATCTTCATTCTGAACAGAAGGAGTTTTTGGTTGTTGTTCATAATTCTGATCTGAGACTTCTACAATTGTAGGAGAATCAGTTGTAGCATTAGGCTTTGATTTCTTTATATCATCCAAAGCGGGAAATTCAGAGGTGTACTCATCAGTTGAAGATTTGTTTATGTTTTTATTTGGTCCACCAAAACTGCGTCGAGCCACACCTCCACGCTTCACTTTTTTAGTAGGTTGTATTCCATTCACAACTTCTACGGCAGTATTTTCGGCAGTATCTACTGGTATCATTGATTTCTGTTTTTTAATGCCTGTACGTCGTCTTCTAATACGCCGACGACTAATAATTATTAAAAATAAAATAATAATAATTTAATATAATACATACTTAAATTTATGTTTTTAAGTCACTACTCACTCAGAAATGACTCCATCGTCATCTCCTGAATCATGTTCATATCTTTTATCTGATTCTGATCCTTTAGAGCTTGTTGTATTATATTCCATGCGGTCATCATGCTCGTAGAATCGTCCACGTCTAGGTATGTATTGTGGATCATTAGTATTATCATCCACAGGCATAGGTACTACAGGTTTTGCAGATGCCGCAGGCTAAAATGGAATAGCAACCAGATGAAAAACGTAATTTAAATCTAGTTGGATAATTATGGTGTTCAAATTATTCTTTATAAGTACAAAATAAAAATTAAATTTTAAGGAATATTTTATTATGATTTCTTGACAGTTAAACTAGGTAGGCAATAAAAAATACCTAATTATATTATTTATATAAATAAAATAATTAGGTAAAATAAATAGTTAGCAAATATGGGGATAGAATGATACTTAAATGGAATTTTATTTAAAAGGAATGCATTAAATATAATTATGGTATATTTAAATTAACAGCTATGGTGTGTATGAAAAGACTCATTAAATGGAAAATCAGATATAAAACACTTATTATATCAAAAAGTAGTGAAATCTTTCAAATTGTCCTTCATCATGATTTCACAATTCGTTCAATTTTTTTTTATAAATATTTGTATTGTTTTAAGTTTTTACTTTTTTTGAATTGCAACATATAATTTCAATTGCGTATTTCGAAGGAAAATATTTTTCCGACTATTTTAATACTTAAAAAGCAAATACCGGGTGAGACTCAGGCTTTTTTAAGGATATTTTTTGTATCCAAATGGACACACATTAAAGTACAAAACACCCAGTAGAGTAAGATTTTGCTGATTTTGTGTTCCGTGATATCAATTCAAAACGTTACTAATTTCTTATCTATAGATTATAATCACAAAATATTATGTAGTATGATAAATTTATTCTTGATATTATTTTTATTTTTTTGAAAAATCAACAATGTATTAGTTGATAAACAAGAAAAAATCTTATCATTTAAAAGTTTTTTATATCAACGATTTAATGTTGAAGATTATGAAAACACAAATAAAATGATTTAACTAGTTTCAGCAACTTCTTATAAGGAAATGATAGAAGCTGGCTACCCATTAGTAGAAAATATTTTTGGTCAAGATAAAGTATTTGTTAATAATGTAATCGATTTTTAGTCAATTATATAAGTGTACCAAATATTGATAAAGGCACAGTTACTGCTTAAAATTTAGAACCACTGCTGCAAAAACAGATGGTAAACTACAAAAGTTATGTGTAGCACTCTTAATTATTTGTCCACATTCAATGAGTACAGAAAGAGTTGTATCTCATTATAACCAAATAAAAACTAGCCACAAAATTAATTTATTGGAAGAAACCATTAACAATCGTTTGCTAATTTCATTAAAAGGCCCACTAGGACCCAAGGCCTGCTGTTATTGATTTCTTAAACAAAAAAGAAAGAAGATATAGAAAACCAGATCTTAAATCAATAGTTTTTGAGTTATGGCTAATCGAAGTTTTCAGTTTATATTATAATCTTTAAATACTCGGTATGCAATATCTCAAAATACTTCAAATGTGGTACATGACAAGTTATTCACAATGTGTCGAGTTTATTACTTTCACGGGATAAAATGATTTTTTGCACTTTTTTTTCTAAAACAATTAAAAATAAAAATATCCCTGGATTTGCTACGCAACATCACCCCAGGTAAACCACATGGTAAAAAAATTAATTTTTGCGCCGAGACACCGAACAGGGTTAACTTTCTCGCTTGGAGAATTAAAAACAAAAATATCCCTCGATTTCCTATGCAATACCACCCCATGTAGATTTTTTATATATTAGTTTTAAAATAAATTTTATTATTATAAAATTGGTTTTACTTATCCTATATGGTTTTCAAAGTATAAAAAAAGAGTATAAATTCATTTTTATCCTGTGAGAGAGAGTATTGAACACAGCACGCACTTTGTGAATTGTCTGATATGCAAATACCACTTTGCCACACTTGAAGTATTTCAAAATCTTGCATGCTGGATATTTAACACGTTGAGCTCCGTTAAAGTTTACGGCGCACTATGCGTCGACACGGGACGGTGCAACGCTGCAATACGTACTTATCCTAGTATGTAACTAATTGAAAATAATAATTTATTTCATATATTATTAAATAAATAATTATAGAGAAACAGTTCAAATAATGTTATTCATAAAATACAAATAATACAGTTTGTAATAATTTCATAATTAAAAATAATTTTTTATTGTGTAATAAAAATAGTTTTATATTTTTCGAATCACACTGTATTCTGAGGAACACTGTGTACACAGCATAAAATAATTTGTATTAATATTATGTTAGTGTTGGGAATGTTATTTATACCATTTATTATGTCAAATTGCGACAGAATTATAATAATACGGTATACAATTATTATCGTCGTCGTGATTTCGGGGAAAAATAAATATCCAAACTAAAAATAAACAAAATTAAAAACCAATGGTATCGTTAGATTCGTAGAAGGAACCTGATCGCCTACAATAAATTTCAGACCGTTATCCCGTAGCCAGTAAAAATTATAAACCATCAAAGTGAACACTATATTTGTCGACGGGTAGTCGACAAAGGCGACCCGGGCAATGTTACCGATGTCGATTAGCCGTCGACAATGGCATTGACCGTGTTAAGGATTATAATATAAACTGAAAAATTTGATTAACTATAACTCAAAAACTATTGATTTCTGCCAATTTTTTATTTGTACTATAATTTTTAAAACGTTTATTTACATAAGTTTCAAAAAAAAAATTCAAAATTTGCATGGACTCTAAACTAGAGTTACACTGGTATTTTTACTGGGGAATCTTATTTTTAAGGGAAGAAAAGTGAACATGCAGTGGTTATTGACTAAAAAGTGGCCTGGGGATGAGTAATTTTCTAAGTGATAAGTGTTTAAAATATACTCCGCAAAATATTGTTAATATCGAAATACTAAGAAAAATATTCTACTTTGGAATATGAAATCAAAACTGTATGTTGTCATTAAAAAAAGTAAAAAACTTAAAAATATATCAGGTTACAAAATATGAAAAAAAATAATTTCTTTAAAAATACGTAACTATGAAAAATATTTACAAAAAAGTCAATATTTTGTACAGTGATCAGTGTTGTGTAACAAAAGAATCACACTCTGTAAAATGTAAAATTCTGTACAGAATACAGAATAAATAAAGTCTAAATAGAGTCTACTGATTTTAAATTATCAAAATATTTTAAAACTCAAATAATTTTTGCTAATTGGAAATTATTTTTAAATTATCTACCTAAATTTTTCAAATATTGATATGAAGAGTGTTAGTGTGAATTTAGTATTTAAATATCAGTAAAAGAAAATTTGTTGATCATATAATTATATAATAACATACAACTAGGGTTGCCAACCTTTAAGCTGTGTAATGTAGGACAATTTTTTTCATATCCATTTTAAAACATAGTTTAATAAGCATATAACCAACATAGTATAATATAATTATTGCTAACAAAAAAATCTTAAACACTGTATTTATATCACCTTTATTTTTATTAATACTTCTAACTTAGAAAATTCAACGTACAGTATATCATACATCTTGTAAATTAATAGAAAATACACATTTTAATATTTAAAATAACAAATTAATAAAAAATTAATATAAGAATTAACAATATTATAAATAAAATAAATTATAGCACTTCAATGTTTACCACCTTAATTAAATTTTAAATATACATTAAAAAACAGAATTAGGAAATTTTACAAATTTTACATATGTAAATTAACTAAATAATAGTAACAATATTATTCTTATGAGTGACTTAGAAATTTCATCACAGAAAATTAAGAATTTTAACATGATATATAAATATATAATCATAACAATTAACAACATATTTTATAAAATGCAAATGCATAATGCAACAAATGAGAACTAACAAAATAAAAAATAAAAAACATGACTTTAAATAAACAAACAACAATAAACAAAAATAATCATTTAAATGAGTATTTATTTTGGTTCTTCGCTAATTTAATTAAATCTCTATCATTTTTAACAGAGTTTGAAAATCCAAAACAGTCTTTTTTATAATTGAAATAAATCAATAGTTCGGCTCTTATGAGAGCTATTGAACACCTATTCCTCTCATCTCTCCATTTAATATTCATTACAGAAAATACTCTTTCAGTAAATGCACTACTTGCGGGTAATGTTAATAAAAATGAAATGAATATAAACATATTGGGTAATTCAATATCTTTCTGAAAAATAAATTGCCACTTTTCTGAAATAGTTTTCACATTTTCCCAGTCTTTACTCGTAGTAAATTCTCTAAAAACTGATTGAACAGTCATTATTTCATCAAATAGTTTGTCAAAATCTATTTTTTGTAATTGAGGTATGTGATGAATAATTGCTTCAAAGTGTTTATAATTAGGGAATTTATTTTGTGATAGCTGAAAATGTGTTAGTTTAAATAACCAATTTTGGTTTTCATCAAAATCAAAATGATTGTTTAAATATTTAAGTGCTTCATCAAAAAATAAATTGAAATTTTTTATAATAGTACTTTTAAGATTTATATCTATTAAACTGTTAAGTTTTTGATTTATTACAAAACCAAAAAATTGCTCATTTTTTCTACTTAAAAGACTATTTTTGACTTTCAACATAACACTAAATAATTCAATTACAGTAGTAGAATTTTTTTCAATTATTTTAACAGCATTATTAAACATAGGAAGAATATGATTACAAAAAAGTAAATATATTTCTATCTCCTCACTAACTGTATGACTTTCTTCAGTAATCTTAAGTAATAATTGTATTTGTTTTGGACAGTCAGAACCAAGACTTAAAAAATAACTTACCAGAGCTTGATAGTTATACAATATTCGGTCTACACATGGAAGTAACGATAACCACCTAGTACCAACATGTCTTATTAACTCTTTCCATTCTATTTCAACAAATGTATGGAATTCTTTTAAAGTTTCTCTTCTCTTGGCTGATATAGAAAAATGGGAATACATTTTTAATATCAAATTTTCAACATCAATATCTAAATAATCCATAGCCTTTTTAACACAGTTATGAAGTATATGTGCATGACAATTGCTTTTTATTACATTTGGATTTTTTCCTTTAATATTTATAAATAGTGAATGGTGTGCACTGAAATTTGCACTGCAGTTATCACCACTAAAACCACTAACTTGTTCCCACTTTAGTTCAGTTTTAATAAAAATATTGTCGATCATCTTCAACATTCCATCAGCTGTTTCATCAGAGTTTTCTATAAAGTCTATAATAAAATTTTGTTGGCCTTCTTCTTTGATAAAAATCTGTATGCATATGGGGAAAAATTTGATATTTTTTTTATTAGAAGCATCAGTTTGTATGGAATAAAATAATGGGGGATTGTGATTTTTAATTTTTTGAAACACATAAAATAATGACCTCGGGGCTAAAACATTCTGTGCTGTAGCCTCACATTTTGTTCTACCACAACTTATTTTACTAGCAAGTTTAGAGTCTTCAAAAATTAACTTATCTAATTTAAAGCTACAATCTAAAGAGTTATATGACTGATTATGTTTAATAATATGGTAAATTTTGGTAATTATAGCAGCTATGACAAGTTCCTCTTCAAAAGAATTTTGAACAACAAAATATTTATTAACTACATTACTCATCTTGCATGCTTTAAGCTTTGTTTGGTGTTTTTTTGAAGTTGAGTGACGCACCACCGAGTTATATCCTCCGATAGAAATATTAAAACAATTCATACACAGTTTACACTCAGCATTAAATTCATCATTTTTCTTTAACCATGTGTTTTTTTCTTCCCAATTTTTGTTGTAAGTGCACAATCGACAACATTTTTTTGGAGGCGTTTTATTTGTATCTTGAAGATCAGGGGTTGAGTCTGATTCTGAGCTATGTTGTCTGTTCATGTTGATGAGTTGCCTGTTAATTAATACGCATAATTGATCAATATGTCATTATCTAATATTACCTAACTTACTTTTAATGTCAACGAACAAAACAACGATATTGTTCGTACCACCGTACCTAGTGTTCGTACGAATCGTACGACTATCACTGTCACAACTCACAAGTACTGAACGGCTAAATTTAAAACATTATCAGAATAAGAAAAAATAATGATAAAACGACGATAACATTTTGTTGTCTTTGAACTATAAGTACAACCGTAGATTTTGTGGTATAACCATGGTTTAGTATTCTATGATATAGATAAGATATAATACTATGCTGATAAATGTGGCAGACCGCTGCCACAATTATACCGTGGTGTATACAATTAGTGATAAAATAAAAATAAAAATAATAATAATGAAATATAAATAGGCATTTATATGAAATGTAGGATTGTCCTGCAAAAAGTTTAAAGCAAAATCGTACGTAGGACAAAACAAACAGATGTAGGACGGTCCTCGCTAATGTAGGACGGTTGGCAACCCTACATACAACCAATACTACCGACAGTTATGCTAAAAGCATATAATAAACAAAATATGGAATATTAATTTAAATTATTGCTCACATCATTGATTTCATCACCATTAACATTTTCCTGTTGAATTACATCTTGAAGTTGTTCTTTTATACTGATAACGATTTCCTTTTCAACCATAGCTGTCACAGGTTTCTGCTGCTCGTTCAAAACTGTTTCACCTAGATTGTGTTTAATCTCATCGACCTCATTAGTCGATATTGTTGTAGATGCCATGGCTATATTTAATTGATCTTCTTCAAATTTAGGATTATTACTATTAGTGTTAATGTTAATTGCAGTTTCATTTGGCACAACGGCTAGTTCACTGACCACTGCATATTCAACATCATCAGTAGTCATAACCATTACCTTATCTAATTTAATCAATGGACCTGTTTCATCAGTCACTGCATCGGTAGTGGTCATGGCTGTGGTGGCGGCAATATGGGCAGTGTCTTCTTTTTTTGTGTTGGCGGCAGCACTTTCCATTGCAACAAATAAAACGTTTTGTTGTCGAGAGAGAATTATCGCACAATTATTATTTTAATGACGGACTGCAGGATGATGGTTGTACGAAGTAAGAATAAAAATTTACGGAGCGTTTACGGCGATAAGAGGAGTAGCAGCAGCAGTAAAAAACCGAGGGCTGTGAAAAACAAAAAAAAAAAAAACACAAAACACGACGCGAAAAATTGTACCGAATTGTTTGACGCGGTGCTCGAGATGATTACTGACGATCTACGTCGGAAAACTAGTGCGCGGGCGAAAAATCGAGTTCGCCTAAGGCGGCGGCGGACGGACGTTGCGAGTGATACTGTCGAGGATGCTATTGTGCGCGGAGAAGAAATCACACAAAAAAC
>JACXSJ010004925.1:0-10294 GCA_014851325.1 Pentalonia nigronervosa | reverse complement strand
TCACTCCGCTCGTCTAAATTTAAAATAATAAGATAGCCATAAAACATCACTTCAGTAAAAAAAAAAAAATTAAATTATTTTTTGGTAAAATTGTATAGTATTATAAATATTTTAAGTCATATGAAAAATGAAAACAGTTAATTCAAAAACACAAATATTCTTCAAAATTATAAGTGTAGTTACTTATTGAAAGGGATTACTCAGGAACTATCATTCTGGTACCTATAGTGCCAAGGTTCTTAACCGGGGGTCCATGGATCCCTTGGGGGTCCGTAGATGGCTACTTGGGGGTCCACGGAGTAACGGTCTACGATATGTGCGTTGCTCTGTCCAATACGGTCCCAGATTTCAAGGAAATATTGCAATCCAAACAGCAGCAAATGTCACATTAAAAATTGTTTTTAACCATAAGAAAAAGTGATTATTCACAATAATTTAATATAGTTTTAGTTATTAGTAGTAATACGTATTAGATTTATCATTAAAAATAATTAAAAGAAAAATTTCATTTATTTATATATATATTTTTTTGGTGGGGGGTCCGTGATTATATTTTATACTTCAAAGGGGTCCATGAACCAGAAAAGGTTAAGAAACATTGCTATAGTGTATTTTTCCTTGTCGTATAAAAGGTTACAGGTAACTTCGTAAGTTAAATAAAAATTCGTATTGAGACCTACCTTGACGATGATCAGTTTTTGTCCTCGACGATCAGATTCATTGTACACGTTTCCTCCTTTGAGTCAACATGTGAGGCTAGTGTTTTGGCACTATGCCCATACGCAGAAGTTGGCCGTCGGGGTTAGGACTGTGCGATTATTTTTTTTTCACAATAATCGGTTATTTGTATAATTTTTTATTATAATCTATCAATCGAATATTTTGAAAATATAGTACGATTATTAATTGATCGACGAATAATCGAATTCTCGAATACTTGGATATAGTAATCGATAAATCGATTATCCGAATAATCACCGTATTATAATTTACAATCGAATACTCAATAATGTTGTAATAATAGTAGGTAATATTTTTTTATATCGTTATCCGTTTTGATTTAGTAGTTCAGTGTTCAGTCGCAATAAATAATACAAACACAATATTTTATGATTTTCCACTCCTTTTTGCTGGACATATTTTTATGTAAACGTTAAAAACTTAAGACATATTCAATAAATGCTTAAATGCAGATATAAATTCAACATCGTTAAGAATTGAATTTAAGATTGGTATTCGTCTTTTAAGTTTAAACATCTCCTTTTATAATTATATTTTCATGTTTGTCTATTTTGTTGTTTTAATAACAAATAATAATCGATTAAAAAATACTCGGTAATTCGATTATTCGATTAACCGATTATTTATCGTTCGTTAAAAATAATCGATTAATAAAAATAATTGCACAGCCCTAGTCGGGGTACAGTCTCATTTCAAACAAAGTATAGATTTGTTCATTGTAATATATTAATGATCAACTCCGATACCAAAGTTGTGAAAGTTCTAAAATTACCTAATATATTTTTTTCGAATTCAAAAATCCGTTTAGCGATGAGGATTTTACCTAACGATGGCAGCTCAAAATTGTACCCACGTGGCTACCCATTGTATATATAATATAATATATTCGTATCTAAAAGTGCTTATCTCACCGGCAGTTAAACCAAACGGTAATAGGATATTATTTATTTATATGGAAACATGGAATCATTTGACCAATTGGAATTATTATAATAATTTTAGCTGCTAACATATAATTACGATCGAAGTACACGACATACAATATACATCATATATTTTGTTATTTTGTGTACAAATTAGTTCAGTTATTAACCGCAGAAAATTTTCATCCCTACGAACACTGCAACGCGACAACTAAAATATTATTTATGCATGCCATCGATGGCAGTTTTGGTACTAGAGAAGAAAGGGGTCCTAAGTGATCGCCTCCATCGTGACTTGGATAATTATTTTTAATATGTAAAAATTAAAAAATAATTATTTATAGCAACTATTAACAGTGAATAATATAAGAGATTTAAAAAATAAGAATAAAATAGAAGTATAACGCTTGTACAGTCTTCGGCAAGAAGATGAAATCAATATTTTATTGTGTCATTATATAATGCCATGCTGATTAGTTAATTAAATTTCAAAGTCAAAAGTCAATAAATGTGAACTATTTATTCAATTGTTTAATATATAATTTTTAAAATGTAACATAAAAACCTCGTCAACGATCTGCTAAGAATTAGCAAGGTGCAAAAAGTTATTAATGTTGTTATAATCAAAAAGAGGACACTTTCGATATTAAATTGAAAACTAATAAAACGAAAAAATATGTTTTTAACAGTTTTAATATGATTGAAAATACTAATAGGATTAGAGTCCTAGCTAAATGCAGTATATTTTAGGTGAGACCTGACGATAGAAGTACCTAAGCAGACGTTCTAAGATGAAACGATTATTAAAGAAGATACTATTACTCTTAATAAGACCAATTCATTCTAAAGCTGTTTAAAATACATGTAAATAACAATTTGAAAACCTCTTAAAAAAAGAATCTATAATCATATGGTAATAACTTTATATATAAAGTTCGACGAAAGATCGAACGAGCTATTAATCTACCCATAATAGGTCAATAACGACGTCTTACCTCTGTGAGTAACCATTGGGGATCGCAATGAAATAGTTCAGAATGAATACGAAGAAAGATCATCTTCGTGATTTTAATATTTTAGGGTCAGCTGGCAGAACTATTGGCTTCCTCTGAGCTTGTGGAATATCAGCGTTTCTCAAACGCCCGCCAACTTCTATTAACCCTTTTTTAATTTTGGTTGTAACGATTTTAGTTACTTCGGCAGGATATGTTTTTTGCTGATGTTAATGCTAAAATGTTACTATTGAAAAAGTCTATTTGCGCTCTTTTTAGTAGTATGTAGTCAGCTCTGTAAGGTAATAACTGTTTGGTTTTTTAAACTTTGATCTTAAATAACCAATAAACTTCTGTATTCGGGTTATCGCTCGATGAAGTCTATACCAATTGGACAAAGAAGTTAACTAGGTCGCTGTTTCAATCGTAACTAAAGCCAACTTAATAGTTTTTTGTTTTGGGAGATCTACTGAACTTGGCCACAAACTTATCTTTTTCCTTCAACTGTTGTCTTGTTCACTCAGCCAAAATGACCTCTGCTATCTATTAATATTTTTTAAGTCTTAAAGTCTTAGTCCTCTAGATAACATGTCAGCTGGGTTCTCGTTAGAATCGATATAATGCCATTGTTGAATATTTGTTACCTCTAAAATCTGACATACCCTATTTGACACGTATGTTTTAAGACGACTAGAATGGTTGTTTATCCATCCAAGGACTATTGTTGAATTAGTCCATAACCATATCCAAAATTAAGAAACTTCAATTTCCCAAGAGTTTACAATCTTTAACGCTAGCTGAGACTAAAACTAACATTCCATCAAGCTTTAAACTCGGTATTGTAGTCCGGATACACGCATTTTAGTACATATCAATTTTACATGCTATTTTCTAAATTAGGCTTTACTTTTGATCTAAATGAAAGCGACATACACATCCTAAAATGCGTCAGAAATCCCACGAATCTCAAATTATTGATTTGATATTTCTTTCGCCTTTCTTAGAATATTTAATGTTTGAAATTCTACGAGATCTATCTAGAACTCGTGTCATCTTGACTTTATATCTGCTAGTAGAGGAAAGACCCAATTTATTTTCATTTGTCATAATTGTTAAAGGAACACCTCGCCTTTCACCAGAATTGGAGCTAAACATCCAAGCGGGTCGAAGATGATATTCAGAGACGACAATATATAGCTCGTTTAGCTATCACAACTTCTGTTTTATTATTTACCAAATTGAATTTAAACACATCTGCCATATGTTTCCAGCACAGCCCTAATGTTTTTATTGTATCGTAGCCCCCTAGATTCAAAACAAATAATGAGTCGTCATTGAATCTTTTAATTTTTTTTAATATCGTGACTGAGTTCGAGAACCATTTGCGTAATGGAAGTTTGACTGAGTTGAGTATATTTGTAACATTTTATTGCAACTTTAAATATTCTTCCTCCGAATCACCACCAGTCATGATATCCATATAAAAACCCCGTCTTATTGCCTTTGATATATATGGAAATAATATAATAGGTGCCTTATTTTCTCTTGCTAATTCATCCAAACATTTTTAATGTCATAAAGAGGCTGAAGTGTTATAATAAGTGACCGTGTTCAATCGGTATTCACGCACAACTTCGCTAGTATACTTATACCAAATAATACGTTGATGATCTCGATCTTCCTTGGTAATTTCTACCTGACTAAACATTTTTTCTATGTTGCAGTAATAACAAATTAATCTTTATGAAACCGGCTTAATATCATATAGTCGATATAAGCCATATTCCAACTACTTTCTAACTCATTAACCTTTAGTTTTGTGGGCAATTGTAGAACAAAGTGACCATCAGAATTTCGAGAAGCCGTTTTCATAAAATGATCTACAACTTCTTGTTCCTCTGTACATGGTAGGTTTGTTTTTGAAAAACTGCCTAATGCTCGGTTTTCCTCGTGTTGATTTGCCAGTATTCTTCCAGTGACCTTTCAACACCTAAAAGATAAGTTGCAGCAATTTCTCCAGTTATAACCCATCTAAGCTTGTTTCTTTTCAGTGATACGTTGCCAATCTCTAATAGAGTTTTTTTAGAGGTCATAATATCAAAAATTATACCTGCACCCATTAATAAATCAATTGAACCTGTTTGGTCAATTTTTGGATCAGTTAATTGTATTAATAATTTCTTATCGATATTTCAACTATCTTTGGATTTTCTAAAAGTTGAGATATCACTTACTATATTTGGTGAAATGTGACATGCAATATTGAGATTGGATGTTGAGATACATGACTGTATCTGAATGTTGACTCTTGATATGGTTTGCAACTGACTTGTACCAATTCCACTCACTGGTAATACAATCCTTTCACTAAGCAGTTTTAGTTTGTTTTGAAGATCCTTAGAGATAACATTTGATTGAGAACCACTGTCTAATACTGTACGACATCTATGAGCTTTACCATTATTGTCTTTAACTATAACTATCACGGTTGATAAGAAAACATAACTATTTGCCGAAGTAGTTGCCATTAAATCACATGGCTTTGAAATGTAGATGGTAACGTAGTTTTCATCCTGTGTATTCTTTATTACATTGTCATTGGTATTATGTGATCGTGCCTCAAGGTAAAGTAATGTATTATGTCTGCAATGATAACGTACCACATGAAAATTTGGACTTGCAAGTGTTCATTTAATGGAAACCGGACAAACAATTAAAACAAAGTTTTGCATCTCTTACTAGATTAAGACGCTCTATAGCGGAGAGTCAGAAGCATATATATTATGTTGACACTTTCACTTAGGACAGATGTTACTTTCAGTTCCAACCATTAGAACGACTTTCTTCAATGTTTGTTCATATTTCTTCCTTCTTGAATAATTTTGTTGACTCCCAACTTCACCTAGAATCTGCACTACAGTGTAATCAAAGTTCTCTAATGCAACACATCTACTTAACAGAAATCTTTTTAATTCTTTTTACTTTGATAGGTTTGTAGATCCGTATCACAACTGCCAATCATGACTTGCAACCGGATCCAATCTACTGACTATAATTGTTACTAACCATGCATCTCATTGATCCGTTGGTTGGTTCATAGCCTTGAGATCTACGATATGAACACAGATGTGGTCATGCAGACCCTGTAACGCATTTGCAGTTGGTTTTTATATGTGTGAAGTTTCCAATATCGAGTGAATATGTGATTAAATAACAATACCTGGATTATCATACTTTTGTTTCAAGCAATTTATTGCAGCTTCATAATTTACGTCTGTCATTGTTACAGATTTGTCTAAGTCAAGTGAAACACCAGTAAGACTAGACTTTAGGTCAGGCATGTCAAACACGCGGCCCACGGACCGCATGCGGCCCGCGGCTCATTTTTTTGTGGCCCTCGGCTACCAATATTAATGGAAAAAATATTTATTTATTTTTAATAATATTATTTGTGTTACGACTGGTCAGAATGTCAGAATGGTTTATTTGGTATACGTTATTATACTGTCTTATCTTCTGATAAACTATTATCGAATAGGGATTATTGATGGTTTATATATACCTATTTATATCTATATACATTATAGATTAATAATTTATATCGTCAGTTTGCGACACACGTGCCTCTTCCGATGTATCTATACGATTAGTCGTTCGATAATCACCGTGTGTTCGAGTTCCGTGTTTCGAGTGTGTTAATTCTACTGTAAATTTTATCTTTAAAATGGGATTGATCGAGATTCAAAATGATTCAAATTTAAAAAATAAATTCAACGATGTTGGTGTTCCTGATTTTTACAGTTTTGTGCCAACACGTTATGTAGAAATTCGTAGATTTGCAAGTAAAATTATTTCTATGTTTAGTAGTACTTATCAATGCGAGCAACTTTTTTCATTAATGAACAGTAATAAATCACCCGTAAGATCCAGATTAACCGACACACATCTAAATGCAGTATTAAAAGTGGCTTCGTCAAATAATATGTCTCACGAAATTGAAAAGTTGGTGGGAGAAAAGAGATGTCAAATATCGTCTAAAAAAAATTATTAATATGTTTTTTTTTTGTAATTTATACACCTATTTTCATAAATAATTAGTAGGTATGATTTATATTTTATTTAAATGTTAATGTTAATTTTTTTTTCATTTTTTAATTTAGTTGTAATCAGGGCTTGAATCGTAAATAACGTACAACGGAATTTTTTTTTGAAATGCAAGCCATGATTGTAATATTGCTGTATTCGTGAACATATAAACTATAAAGAATAAAATTGAAAAATTTTTACAAAACATTTATTTTTTCGCTAAATTTTTATGTGCGGCCCGCATAGTAAACTATTCAATATATTTGGCCCTCTTGATACTTTGAGTTTGACATGCTTGCTTTAGGTAATAAAACTTTTGCGTTGAAGAAAGTCTATTATCTTTATGCACCTTGACGCGAAAACAATCGTAAAACGATTCCCAATCTTGAATATTACCACTGAAGGTTAGCAGTGCAATTGATTCTAACCGGACTCGACTATTTGATGCTGATACGCCGACTGACATATTATTAATACTTGAATCAAGGCATTTTTCATATTAATAAACTAGTTACTGTAATAACTAATTTATACTTCATATTATGCTCATGCATATTCTACCATCAAGAATCATTACGTCAAATAGTAAAAAAGACCCCATTGAACATATGCGGAGTGGGATCACTGGGAAAAACTAGTTTAACGGTAGTCCCATCACATGTATTGGTATAATTTTCTTTTTATTACCTCAAATTCAGCTGATTTGTATCACATAGAATTACCATAATACCATCCCCATATTATGTTATAATATCTAGAAATTCACATTCAGTTTTCTTCACCCGACCATGAAACATCGTTCGCCACTATCTGGTTTCATAATTCGCTATTACAAATACAATACTGCACTAATTTTCTTCATTTAAAAACGTGCTTTTCACTAAAATAAACTGTACTCAACAATTCAAAATCAACATTATTCACCTAAATCTACTCCTGTTTCCATCTCTGGTAACGTAAAAAAAAATTAACTACATAATACCTCGTTATTTACGATGGCCGCGCACGGCCGGCCCGGCCGACCGTCTTATTGCCTTTCGATAATTATCTCAAATACCCACTATGCCACAGCATAAATGTCGTACCACCGCTTGTCATTTCCAAATCATGCATACAGAGCGTGCCAAATCTCTCTTCAAATGAATTTTCCAACTCAGATCCCAACGATGGCTGAATTACCTCCAATTCAGAAAAACCCCCAATCAACTCTCCTTCTACCCCAAACTCAAGATCCTAACAAGACACAAAAGTTTTTGTTACACAAAATCACTTTTCTCTATTCTCGGAATTGAAAAACACTTTTGAAAATAATTCTGGACCTGAAAAAATGGACCAAGAATCGGATCTAAACGAAAATCCCTCCTCACACATCAAACCACCGCTACCTATATTTATTTGTGTTGTAACCGACTACAAATCTTTCTGCGAAAGTATTAAAAAGTTGACAAACGGAGAACCCTTTCTATGTCAAAGTTCTACAAATGGCATCAAACTCTCCACCAATTCACCAGATTCTTATTGCGTCGTTATCAAATTTCTTCAAACAAATAAAGCTGTCTTTCATACGTACCAAACAAGACAGAGCTTTTAGAATAGTCATTAGAAACCTTCACCACTCTACTCCAATTTCTGAAATTATAAACGAACTCACAACCCTCGGATACACGACTCGAAATATTACAAATGTTCTCCAGTGTATCACCAAAAGACACCTCCCACTCTTCTTCGTTGACCTGGAACCAGATATTAATAATAAAGACGTATTTAGCATCAAACAAATTTATTATACAAAAATGAAATTTGAAGAGCCCCCGACCAATAACCAACCAATTCAATGTCTTCGTTGCCAAGGTTTTGGCCATACAAAATCATATTGCAATCACCCCCCAAAATGTGTACGCTGCGGAGATTCCCACATTTCTGATCATTGTCAAAAACCTACCAATGTACCAGCCAAATGCGCACTATGTAGTGGTGATCACCCAGCCAACTATAGAGGCTGCCCTACATTCAAAAAAATTCAAGCCGCCTACCATCCCAGGAAGATTTACTCAAATCAAGACAACTTTAATCAAGTACTCTCTAATGTAAAATCAAATGTAAACACTACTTCTAATATAAACTCTCAACCTAATAAATCCTATGCCCAAGCGACAATTAATCCTCCAAGCCAAACCAGCCCCCCAAACCCCGACCATCTAGCCCAACAAATGGATCTATTTCTTAACAACTTCCAAACCACTATAAATCCCCTGATCTCCCTACTAACCATCGTCATAGAAAAACTAATGCTATCTAATAATGGTAAATAATCTAACAAATATCTCTCACCAGTTTTCAATCCTCCAATGGAATTCAAACGGCTTAGCCCACCAAAAAAATGAACTTTATGTCTTCTTCTCAACAAACCACATTAACATACTACTCATCAGTGAAGCCTATCTAACACCAAATTCCTCCATTCATATAACTGGCTATTTAACATATCACTGCGACCACCCTAGGGTGGTCCTTATTTTTCAATCTCTGATTTCTTCAGATAAAACCCCCCCAAAGTCGTTTGGATAGTAATAAAAATGAGTTTTATAAAGTTTGGGAATGATTGAAAATAATTAACCCATGCCACAAGAGCGCCAAAGATAGATATACTTTGATTTTTCAAGAAAAAAAAAATTTTTGTTTTTTTTAATAGTAGGTCCTAAAATAAATATTTTTTTTTTAAATATATACTTAACTTTATTTTAGAAAATAATATTTTCTAAATATATATTCTGATATATTTTATTATAAACTTACAATTTATTAAGGTAATTACTAATTATAAAAGAAAACTGCCATATAAAGACCACCCTAGACCACCCCCATGGCTCTGCCCACGATGGTTCGGCAATATTAATAAAATTAGATATTAAACATACCCTACTTCCACCATACCAAAATAATGTCATACAGGCTACAAACATATCAGTATTGCTAAACCATATCCCTACCACTATCTTGTCGGCTTACTTTCATCCTGGTATTAAACTAAATCACGATGATCTCTCCTTTTTCTTTAAATCTCTCGAAAACCATTTCCTGGTTGGGGGTAATTTTAACGCTAAACACCCCCGTTGGGGTTTTAGCTTTCCCAACCCTAAAGGTCAAACTCTCAACAATCTAATAATAAACCTCAATCTTAAAATAATATCTCCTACAAACCCTACATATTGGCCTATACATATTAACAGACATCACGACGTCCTAGATTTCTTTATCACTACTCTCCCCAGTTATATTAAATACTTTATTACTAACTCTCTTGACCTCTCCTCAGACCACACACCAATAATACTCAACCTAACCGACATATCAAATATTACAAAATATAACCAGACAAATTCTACTACCTAAATAAAATGGAAACAATTTAGCCAAATTATAGAAAATTCTATTACTCTCAAAATCCCCCTTAAAACTCCACTTGACTTAGATATTGCAGTTAAATTCCTCATAACTACCATCCAAAATGCAGCTCGTGATGCATCTCAAAACAACCCCGTAACCACTTAT
>JACXSJ010004924.1:0-10306 GCA_014851325.1 Pentalonia nigronervosa | reverse complement strand
TTCGCTTGCCTATTTAACATCTTTTAGGACTAGTTTATTTATAACAGTAGTGAGAAGTTGAATTAAAGGATTTATCACTAATTTTAATTCTGATAAGAATGAGGAAAATTGAGAGGTTAGGTTGTTATCGGGTTGAGTATTAAACATATTTGAATTGAAATTATTTTTTTTGTAATAATTTGGTTTATCTTTGCTATCTTGTGGGTGAGACACGTTTGTTGGAAGGCTTGGGAATTCTTTGGTATTATTTAAGTTGAGATTAGGTTGACCAGAGAGTGTGCCATCGCTAGTGGTTTTACCCCCATTTACATTATAATTTATATTAACATTTTGTTTGGTTGTAGCTTTGGAATTATTGTGAAACTTCTGCAGGTCTTTATGAACGGTACATCCGCGGTAATTTGCCGGATGACTTCCTCCACAGAGAGCGCACGTTGGAGGTTTATCTATGGATTTGGTGCAAGATGAAGATGTGTGAAGTTCAGCGCAGCGGATGTAGCGAGGTGGATGTGAACAATAGCTTTTGGAGTGGCCATATTTCTGGCAGTTTTGGCATTGAATTACTTCCCGACGTTTATATGGCTCTTCAATTCGAACTTTGGTGTGAAGGATGGATATTACGTGGAATATATCTTTGTTAATTTCGGCTGGTTCCAGATCGACAAAGAAGAGAGGCAAATTATTTTTTGTTATTTTGTGACGGACATTTGCAACTTGACGTACTGTGAAGCCAATTTCTTGGATGGCGATTCCAATCTCATTTAATGGGGTGGAAGGATGAATATTACGTATAACAACACGAAAAGCTTTGTTTTCACGTTGTTGATATGTGTGATATTCGGCTTTATTTGCATTTAAATACTTTATCACAGCTCTATAAGAGTCGGAATTCTTAGTGAGAATTTTTAAATCATTAGTGGATGACTTGAATAAGAAATTTTCTGCACCAAGCAGTTTGAGAAAATCGTTGCGAAGCGTAACAAAATCGAGTACTCCACCATAATTGGTGGAGGGGATGGTAGAGGTTTGACGGGTTCACTAATATCGTCTGATGCTTCGTTTGATAGATTCTGAGATGGGACCGCTGTCTCTGGGTTGTCATCAGCAGTGAGGCAGGAGTATCTATTTGTTGTTGAAAATATACTTTTTTGGGTCGTCTTAGCTATTTTGCTTGTGGAAAGTTTGTCAGAGGATGAAAGATTCCTACCGGTTTTACTAGACTTATTTACGGTAACTTCTATGTCCATGTCAGGATTTTCAAACACATCACTTGATGCACTCTGTATACGATTGGATGACGCGGAATTAGTTTTATTTTTATTTGAGGTTTTAATTTTCCAATCAGTACTATTTACATTATGATTGCGGTTCATTGTGCGTATTGTCGTTATCGCGACTTGGGTTAGATTAGATGAATAGCTGCCGTCGGCAACGCTGGGGAGCGCGGACGACAATTAATTACGTAGATACCGTATAGACGAACGAGTATAGCAATTATAATTACCAGTTTTTGGATGATTTGGGCTTGAGAGGTTGAAATTCCGTGGCGATGACGGAAGTGGGCTACACAGGCCGATATCCAGATTTTTTTGACACCAATCACAATTAATTTGGTTAGGTAAGATTTGAGAAACAAAAGAAACTTCGTGCATATATAACTGATACGTGTGTTGCGAACAACAGTCACGGAGCGAATGCCGCTCAAAATCTAAAATGTTTAATTAGTATATACGTTAAAAAAAAAAAAAAAAGCAGGTCCACAATTTGTATGTATCCCAACAAAACTCGGGCCGCAATTCGGAAGAAATTTTTATCATGGGACGCAACTAATTGTCACTCTTATTTCTACTGCAGTTGAGTGATTTCGGCGAAAGACGTAGTCCTCTGCACGGTTTGGTCTGCTCTGGTATGGTCCCCTAACATATAAAAACAGTCGACTCGTCGGTGTAGTCCGATTCAATAATATTAGGGAGTAACTATTCGGTCTAGTCCAATGTATTATTTTTAATTCGGTTTGGTTTGATTTTAGCAAAAAAAAAATATTATCAGTTCGGTTTGGTCCAGACCGATTCGGTCCAAGCCACGATTCTTATGATTTATTACAATTATTGTTTTTGTAATACGCTTAAAATTAAATGAAAAACACCAACTACAGACAATATATTGTATTTTTAAATATATTTATAGTTACATGATTTTATTATGCCCAAGGACTATAATAATGGTCCGGCCAGGATTAGTACAATTGGAGCCATGTAGTCCGGTCCAAATTTTTTTCAGACCGACCGGTAGTCCGGTTCTGGTATATTTTATTATAGCTCGTTTTTCGTGAAAATATTTTGACGTTTATTTCTCTCCCTTTATAACGATAATCATTATTGTGCGCACATGACGTCGCATCATTATTATAATATTCAGTCGTAATTATTACTACAATACGATTTAGATGCGCTTAAAGAAAACATGCACGGGCCCGGGCATCCGGGGACTCAACCATACAGCGGCAGTGTCTATTATGAAAAATGAACAGTCGTTATAATATTATTATCGTCGTCGTCGTCGTTTAGTGGTTTTGTTGTGCCGAGTTATTTACATAAATTGAACGTCTCCGACTTGCCCGGCACAATGGCAAACCCTGCAGCAGAATACGCCACTGGCGAAAGCGTGCAATTAGTGGGGCGATGCTCCCGATAAGTTTATATATTTTATTTTTTTTTCTCCCCCGCGCTCGTTAAAAGCCGTTTATATTGTGAAAACCCAAACGTGTACATTATAATTGCAATTACATAATATCGGTGCTACGCACTACTGCTGTAGGTGTATAGAATACAATATGTTTTACAGGGTGGTTCAAAATGTATGTTGCTGCCGATTCATTGATTCGAAAGTTTTTTGATTTAGAAACATTTCTAAAATGATTTGTACAATTAAAATTTTTTTTTTTACAATATTTTAGGGTGGTCGACGTTAGAAATGTATAATAACTTTATACATCTCTCAAGCATAGATGGTTTTGCATTAATTGAATATGTTTTACGAGCACTAAAACGTATTAAAAAAATGTCTTCATATTATGTTTGCAAAAAAGTATAGGTTCCTATTTGTGTCTCTAAAGTTGACTCCCTATAAAACCTCCGTACATATTGTAAACATTTATAAAATGTACAAATCATTTTAGACGTTTTAGACGTCAAAAAACTTTCATATTATACGTTTTTCTGTATTTTGAATATTAATGTGTTGAAATTACTTTAATACACATAGGCGCACCTGCTACTACCAATACAATAACAGTTTAGGTGGTTTCCGTGGTTACGAAAAAAAATACACATACACAAACGGACGATTTAAATAATTATTTGGTTTGGTATTATAATCAAGTGCAACGACAATAAAATACTTTAAAAGTGACTGGTAATTATTTATTTATTTTTTATCTTTTCTTGATAAATAATTAGAAATTATATTATATTTATTTTAGTTAAATATTTCACTTTTCTAGATAAATTTATAATATACACTTTTTTGTAAACATTTTCCAGAATTGTATGAAAATTCCTGATTTGTATTCTCTTTGTCAATGTTTAGTGATAAACAACATGTAATAAATTCAGATGAAAACTATTGCATTAAATAGACACGATGTATTATACATTAAGGTTATATTTTGTAATCATTAAATTTAAATTAATTTTTATGTATTTAATCCATAATTATCTGAGATTTATCTTTGTAAAATATTTTTATCATTTATCTTTTAGGAAGATGAATTTGATTTTATTACCTATCTTTTATCTGTATTTTAGATAAAATAAAGTTTAGTTATCTTTATTTTTATCCAGATGATTTTTTTGTGATCGAGTCCTTACACTTGTTACAAGTTACTTAAATAAAATAACTCAGATAGTAAGTAAAAGTAAATGGCGTATTAGACAAGGAGAGGGATATAATCTGCGGAGTGCCTCAGGGATGTGTGCTCGGTTTGATTTTTTTTATTACCTGTACATAAACAATATATTATTATGCAATCTATAAATGATGAAAAAATAACTACCTATTAATTTTTCATCGGATAAATTCCTTGATATTATATAGTCATGGTGTGTTTATGCTACATAATTATATTTAAAACTGTGGACTTGTATTACCATTTATTAATTTAAATATAATTTTAGATTTCTAATAGAACATGACATAGAAGTTAAAAATAAATATTTATCTCGGTAATTAATGTGCATTTTTATCTAATTTTGTATTTTTACTTCAGTATGAATGTAGAGTGTAAAAACGTTTTCCTACATTTATTGATTTTCCTATTATTTTTTTAAAATTAAATTATTTTAAATTTTGACAAACTATATTATTATTAGTTTTAATTTTTAATACAAGACTATAAGTCATAATTACTTTCAATTGAGAGTTGATAAATAATGTTTTTTTATTTAACATGTAGGTATATATTTTTATTTGAGTTCATATTCATAGTCTTTTAATTCTTAATACTAAACAGTAAACGTTTAACTTTATAACAAAGTAAAATATATATATATAATTTAGATTTTAATACACTTATAGGTGTTTTATTGACGTTGTACTTATTAAAATGGAAACCGACCGTGTATGGCTGTTCCAACCTCGAAATTTCAAAAATAAATTATCCAAAAAAATACATTAAAAATGCAATTTGTAAAATTTTCAGAATTTTAGTGAAAAACAACATTTTAAATGAATTTATGTTCGAGCTTAATTCTCTAAAGGCTATACCTTTCCGTTATCGATACAACCACTGGCTGTATGTATGTGATTTCGGTTAATCCACATGTGCCTATACAATATAGTGCGATCAATATAGTTACTGCTGCGTGGTTTACCCTTTGTAATAATAATAATAATAATAATAATAATAATAATAATAATGCGTAATAAACATTATTAAATTATTTAATGACGAAATCAGTTGGCAGCGGAGGATTGGTATATAATGTAATAATAATAATAATAATAATAATAATAATATGCTCAAAACTAACGCGACGTGTGTACAAATGAAAAACGCGTAAAGTCTGTTCGAAATGCGTACAAAAGGATAATATTATAATATTATGTGGGTACAGTATAGTTATCTCGTTAGTCTGTTTAAGTTATATTATTATGCGACGACACGACGACGACCAAGAACAGTGATTAATTTTAGGTAATTATCTAAAATATAAGTCTATAAGAATGTGTAAATAATATAATTTAATTAATAAAAATTTTAAAAACCTATAAACTAGTTACCTATATAATTATCTGTTTTTTATCTAAATAAAAAAAGATTATTTTATCTTTTTCTAGATAATCTATTATTTATTTTTTTCTGTTATCTTATTTAGTTCATTTTTAAATTATTTGTGTAGAACACTGCAGATACAAATGTTTTGAATACTTTTTATTTTTTCTTTTTTATTTATACAAATAGGAAAGATAATTAATTTTGTAATTACATAACTAATTCAATATTGTTTTGTCCCATTTAAGTACCATTAATATCTATTTGTATTGCCTATATTACTTTATTATATGCTGGAAAATGAAAACAAACAATAATTTGTTATGTTTTAATTCTAAAATAGGTACTTTAAATGTTAATTGAACGATAAAAGGGTTGTTAGTTATTAATGCAATATTATAATATAAATTAATATATCGTTTATCAAAAAACAATCTGAAACGTGACGAATAAATGTTTTGAATTTTGAAAATTATTTACATAAATGTACATAGTACATTTAATTACTTTCCAAATACCTATTTAGTTTAAAAAGTACCTTTTCTAAAATATACTATAAAAGTACTCAAGGAAATTTACTCGATTACTTTACAAGGCTGGTAATAGTCTACAGTACATACTGCAAAAAGGTAAATATTTGCTGTTTGTTGAGTATTTGAATAAAATAATATTATTTTGGGTTATCATATTATTATTATTGTAAAAGCAATATTTTAAAACATATTTTGTTATATTATTATTTACGAGGTCAAACGAATTTTAAACGAATCCGTCATTCGAGAGAGAACGAAAAAAAAAATAATAATTATGCGAACAAAATACAAAGTGAACGCGATAAACTATTTAAAATGCGGAATGCAATTAATAATAATGATTATAATAATAATATGATACCCTACATAGAGTTTCTGCGTAGTATATTCCATAATATTAAAATATATTTCAGGGCTTGAAATTGAAATTACATGTTTTGGTTTTTACGATTTTAATTTTGATTTATATTTAGATACACCTGCAGCAGGTACGAACAGAATCGACGTCGAAACGAACCTAAAAAAAATATTTTTTATAAATATTAGCCCTTTTTTTCTCATTTGTAGAAAAATTCATTCGTATTAGATTATTGAAAATCATAAGCTCTCTCAATATACAAAGTTTGAATTAGGCATAAATGAATTCAATTTTAAATACATATTTTGTTTTGCATTTTTTTTTTTTTATATGAACATATTGTACTTTTAGGTCAATTTTATCCTTTTTGTGTAATTTTGTATTACTTATTTAGATATTTTTTTAGCAATTCTAAAACTTTTTGTAGATATTTTATGAATTATTTTTTAATTTTTGTAAACGAATAAAAATAATTAAAACTATAGTTTTTTCTTTTCGATACTACATCTTGGTTGATTTTTGTGCTCTAATATTTGTATTTTTTAATGCATTTTTCGGGATCTATTATACTTGGTGCATTTTATAATGCATTTTTAAAGGTTTTTTATTGCATTAAATTCACAGCACTAGTTCTTAGATACAAATCGATTAGTAATAATATGGACCTATTGTTTAATGTTGAATTTTAAATTTAAATAATTTTTTTTATAGATATGTAATGGATTTGAACATACAAATTATAAAACGACTATTATATTAATCTTATTTTTTTTTTTTAATTTTAATAATCTTTTCAATCTTCAAACTAATTTCAATCTTCAATTTTGATATTAGTTTTAATTTTTTAGAAGGTTTTCAACCAAATTTGTCGATGATGGAATTCGATTTCAAGACCTAAATTATATTTCACTATTTAATGTGGGCCCGAGCCTTCATGTTTTTTCCTGTCCACTGTTAAATTATTAGGAAACTGTTAACGGAAAAAGTGGTCCGCATTGAAGAAATGATTTGACATTTTACGTACCATTACATTAAAAATAATTAAGAATTATTCAGATATAATAAAATTCTGTTAAACAATATTAAGTAGGCAATACTCATTACACCAGTGGTGAATTCAGTGCTTAATTTTGGGAGTACTGGGAAGGGGGGAAATATAAAACGATATTTACAACATCAATACTATACATAGTCTACAATTAGTACAATTACTGAAACATAAATTAAAAGAAAAGTGTATTATATTTAAGAATATAAAGTCATAACTATACAGCAAAAAGATATACGTTAATTGATGAGTGATATACTGATAATAAAATATCATTTATGCCTGATTAATAACCATTGATATACTATAATTCGTAAACTTTGGCTGATAAGTCATTCATTATTGATATTTCAAGTGAAATATTTCAAATTCAAATCCTATAGTATATAAGTCGGTGAAGTAATTTTAATAATTATTAGTAAATCAAAAGCCCATATTATTGATATTATTATAAATAACGATGTAATTATTTTATGGTATTCACAGTGAACGAGTGTATATTGAATCGTGTAACATTGGAAATATAAGAACCTATGACTGCGTCCACTACTGCACTACAGTGGAAAATGTAGGATAAGTTGAAAACTTGGAAGGAAAAACCCCCTTTTCTCTCCCTAGACCTGCCGCCGCTGCGTCACACATAATATATATTAAATAATTTTTTATACCATTTAAGGTGGTGTCCGCTAGGATATACAAACTTAATTTTTCAAATGAGAAGCTAGGTAGGTACCTACTTTTTTTACTGTAAATTATGGAACAAACGGTTTGTTTGAACATTTTTATGAATACAAATCAAAACTTGAACGAGTAGTGTCCCGCAGAGATGTAAAATTTCATGTCATTACTGACACGTTGAAACTTTCACGTCTGTCACTTTTATATCTTTAATTTGTTTTGTATAACATTATGCAATTCATTTATTTTATATCCTCAACAATACCGTCAAATTATTTAAAAATGATTTAAAATATAATGCAAGTATAAAGCTATGTAGAACTGTATCTAACTACACTGTATTTAAATGATAATCATTAAAAACAATAATAACTATATCGAAGCGACGATTAATTCTCTATTCTCTTCTTGGTTAATATCAAACATTAGAATGGGTCTATATGAGTATGATACTGATAAATATACATTTTCCTCGAAATGTAATTTTTGATATTGAAAATTTTCAATATTTTTCATTTCAATAGCCTTGAAAATTTTCGAATTTCATGTAAAGTCTCACTTGAAAATTTATGGATCTTTTCAACCTTGCTTCTTGCTGGTAGTATCCGAGTTATTAAAATGTTTATATGCTATAAGGATATAATAATCCTTAAAAATAATTATACAAATGTATAGAATCTGTGTGATTTTTAAATTCGTACTTATCACATTATGCTCAGAACGTTTTTTTATGAGATTGTATATTGATGTATTTCTATTAATATTTAGTATAATTTTCAAATGATCATAAAACCAAAAACTTTTAAACAACTATTATATATAGTACAAAAAATATAATAAAATAACTCAAAAACTACTCGTTTGGATGTTGATTTGGATAGGTACTCCAAAGTTTTCGATACAATCGTCTGATGCTTTATATAGTAACCTGGAACTACAACACTGCTTGAACGGTATAAAAAATGTTTACGTATTAAAAAATATGGTCTTTTATGTTCCGTATCGATACTCGAAAATTTCAAAAATCGGAACTCGAACAAATTCGTTCAAGTTTGAAATTTTGAAAAATGGAGTTTTAGAGAGCACCGCCCTGTATAACAATAGTCTCGTAAGTAAATAATAATGTTTTAGGCGCCATCGATTTTCACGCGTACATCATTGTCATGTGGCATATTATGTTTATGTTTTATTATAAGTTATGTAGGTAGGTACCTGGTATACATTTTCAGGTATCCCAAAGACGGCGCATCGTGGCGAAATGTTATCCAACGGGCTCGCAAGGGCTGCAAATATTATATATTTTAATGGGTTGGGTAGGTTTATCATTATTATTTTTTTTTATGGCAGGTGGGGCGTGTCGGGGACGACTGCTGCAAGGTCAAAAACTTTCGATTTGTTTTAATGATAACGTCGTAATAGCCGTTGCTGCTGTCTTACAATAGCAGTCTTGCCGACAACGAGAAATCGATTTTTCTTCTTTTTTTACGATATTATTATTATTGTTCACCTCTACAACAGTTAAGGAAAAAGAAAGAAAAATAACGTACTGTTTAACTAAATATATAACGATTTCGAGTCCTTAAACTATATATAATATTATTTCCTTCCAATGTCTCGGCAATAATGTAATAATATAACAACTATAAGTTACGGGGGCGTTCTCAGGGGGGGGAGGTTCAACTCCTCCACAGACACTTGACAAATATATATGTACTTAAGCGTAATTATAATTGTTTATTATTTATTTTATTTTATATTTATCGACTTTAGAACAGGCAATTTGCTATTTTTTTTTTTTTTTTTTGTAACGACTGATTAAGTACGGTTTATATCCTTATCAGTTTGTACTGTTTGATATCGTTGTAGTGACTATAATTACTATTTTAAGCCCGATTTTAAATGTTCTAAAAACCTTGGAAATATGTACTGTAAAATAAAACATTTTTAACATTAGTTTTAAAACATTAATAAAATAGAATAAGATAAAACAAAATTAATGATGTGTTTAATAAAACAAATAAGTATAAAACACTTAGGTATTCGTAAAATACAGAAATATGTAGTACTCATCAAAAAATGACAAAATATGCGAAAATATGTGTTTAAAAATCATCTATATGTGATAAAAAAATCCCAAGACATAGAAATATGCAATGCATATCAAAAAATGACAAAATAAAACTTCATATTCCGGATCTATTAACTATAATTTAAACTTGTAATACATTTAGTTACTTTTTGAACTGTTAAAAAAAACGTGCAAATACATATAAATCCGGGCCCTAATAATTATAGATAACGTTATAATGTTCAAACAAAGTTGGATCTACAATCTAAAATTCAAGTGTTTTACACATTCGATATTGTTTAATTTACAATTAAAATGTTGCAAAATAAAATAACGATTATCAATATCA
>JACXSJ010004923.1:0-10309 GCA_014851325.1 Pentalonia nigronervosa | reverse complement strand
TATTTTTTTTTTAACTCAAAATATATTTGTCCGCAGATATGTGTATTTATCATACATTCCTTAAGTGTCATAATAATAAAAATATTAATTTCTAAATAAAGCTTGCCATACAATCATTATAAATAAACAATATCTAATGAAAATTTATTATTTTGTTTAATTTTTCTATTTAAAGTATCTGAAAATTAGACTGCAGTCTCATTTTTTCTTTTATACCAGTAAATTTTTTTTAAATTTTTTTTCTCTTAAAAACGAATAAGCCTGCAGGCGCCCGTGTCCCCCTTTAATTTTTTATTTTTCATTTAATTAACTAGTGTAATTTTTTTTATCTTAAAATACATTTGTCTGCAAACATTTAAATATAAACTCCATAGATTTATTATTATAATGGCTGTAGATATATAAATATAAACGCCATAAATATATCAATAATAACACCATAGAGTTATCAACATATTTGACATAGATATATAAATATATACGCCATAGATGTATAAATATAAACACCATAGATATATCAATTTAAACACCATAGATATATCAATATAATCGCCATAGATATAAAATTATAAGCTCTATAGCGTTATCAATATATATGACATAGATATATAAATATAAATAGCATAGATATATCAATATAATCGCCATTGATTTATCAACATATATACGTATGTTCGTATATATGTTATATATATTTGACGAATATAAACATTATATATATAAAAAGTATAAATTCTTAAATTATCACAAAACGATAAGTAGTGGAATATCATCACTTGTCGCGAGCTTTACAATGTTCTTTTCTTACTAAGGTATTCGATATTGTAAACATAACAATGAAAGAAAATATTTAAATATTAACAAGGGAATATCAGACGCATGGGGATCAAATACTGTGGCAGTTGTTTTTTTCTTTGGGGCAGCTGTCTTTGAGTAATTAATGATTTGTTGTGGATGGGTAACTGCGGGGTAGCTGGATGGGTTAGATATTAGACTATTACTTCTGAACAATATTAAGATGGCCAAGCCACCGAACCTAATTATCGACATTTTAAACATGATTTTAAAGTCGGGATAGTGTTTAACTGCATAATAATAAAAACATTTATTAGGAATATCTGGAAATTAGACTGCAGTCTCATTTTTTCTTTTATACCTGTAAAATTTTTTTTAATTATTTTTTTTTGCTTCTATAAACGAATAAGCTTGCGAGCACTCGTGTCCCTCTTCAATTTTTTTTTCCATTTAATTAACTAGTGTAATTTTTTTTAATCTTAAAATACATTTGTCTGCAATCATTAAAATATAAACGCCATAGATATATCAATATTTATGCCATAGATATATAAATATAAACGCCATAGAGTTATCAACATATATGACATAGAATATAAACACCATAGATATATTGTAATATACGCCATAGATATATCAATATAATATCTTTATAACACACTGTATTTTTATGTATAGTTAATTTAGAAACATGAACGACGTTCGTGAAAATCGAATAATGTTTTAAATATTAAAACGATGATAAAGGAGATGCCGACCTATTTGGTGGTGAGGAGAGTAAACCTCTTAAATCAATAGTGTCGAATGTGATGGATAGGGTTATCCTGTTATAAATATTATTATTATTGATACTTTAAAAAATCGACCTATGATATCAGTATTGGCAAAAACGACAGCTGTTAATCCATGTCGTATTTTTAGGGATTTAGAGGTTAAAAATATTTCCCCGCGCTTCAGTCATACACGACGGTAGCCGCGCAAAATACTTGTTGGACAGAATAATCTTTTTAATAATGGCACGTTCCAGCATACTATAAACAGATGACACCTATATAATGCGAGAAGTGTATTCTACGATTTGTATTTTTTATGAAGATTCCGCGTCCAAATTTCGAAATACGGATGTCGAAGAGGAGCAAACATTGCGCTTATATTTCGTTGTTAGGTCGCATTCCCCCTCTATAATGCTCACGAGTAATGCGTTTATGGCATGGAACGTGAGTTAATTATTAAGTCACGAATTATAATATTGTACATTCGTGCGTGTTCGGTTAATTAAGCGCGTTCGTAAAAATTAATTCTTCGAAAAAATTTCACTCCAGAAATTAAATTAGTATAATACCTATGTGTATTATTGTGTATGAATTATCGTTGGTTTTCGACTAAAATAATTGAAAATTCAATGTCATTATTAAGTTTAATTGTTTGAAAGATATAATATGACAATATTTTGCGAAAACGTAATAAATTTATATTACTGTTCAATTGGAGTAATTTTACGGAGAATGCATTCAACAATCGAGATATCATTATTATTATTATTATTAAATTTTTTGAGTGCAAATAAAAAAAATTCACTCTTTGACCCGTATAAATGAAATGTCATAACGAAAATAAAATTCGTCGAAATTACTGTGTCCGCCGTTTGCAATTGCTCGAGACGCATTTTATATGTTTGTGATGTCAGAAAAAATTTCACTATTTCATTATCGTGACAAATAAGAAATATATTACTGTTGAACATCGAAATTCAAAAATAATATACAATGAAATGCTATACTTGTAACATCCTAATGATCCCTTGAAATGTCATTAATAAAAAAAAAACATTCTGTTGATGTTTATTAATTACATTTATATACTTCTTTACTTTTGTCATTATGATTAATGTTTAGTTATTTTATTTTTAATAATAAGGTTGATTTTGTTCTTTATCATTTCGGAACTGTTGAAGACATTTTAAGTGCGTCCTTAAAAAATGTTCGAAACCTTACAATTCATCTGGATGGCTCACTCTGTGCATATGTATATCGTTATAAATATTTTCAACCACTCCATATTTGTACTCAAAATATTTTATCGTTAATTCCATCCACCGACGAAGCAAATGAAACGCGACGGACCATAATATAATATCTAAACATGTGTTGTACGTCTATTCATTACCCGTATATTGGATAGTTCTTGTATCATTAAACACTCATATTTATTATATTATCGAAAACATCGTGTAACCTTCGTGAAACCTTACTACAAATCTTACGATAACGATGCGAGCATTTTCGATCGACAATCACGCGCCGAGTCTGAAAATCGAACGGAACAACGTGGTTTTTCGTATGAATATAGTAGCGGAAAATAGGAAAAGCGGTGTGGAAAATAAATGCAAATGATAAGTTAAGGTATCTCAAAAAAGGATAAAGACGATTTATTGTTTTTTGGAGGTAGTGCCGAGAGAGCTATGTGCTATGGTCGTCGGTACTCGTTGACGTCGAACAAACAATCACAACGCATGCAAACTAAAATATTATGTCCACTGTTTGTTCATAGTCGTATTATAACAGCTTGTTAATATTATAATTTGCATAATAGAATAATTAATAAGCAAACGTACCGTCCGAAACACTCAATACCCTTCGACGAAGTCACCTATTCAGTAGAAACCGTTCATAATGACACCTGTTATAGTAACAAACCGGGTTTAATGACATTGAACTGTTGGTCCCGATAAAACTCCTATAATGTATGTACTAATTTGTATCGGTTATTATGACGTCTATATAAAGACTATACGGATGTTGTTGTAACGGTTATTTTTGATTATTTTAGAAAAAAATTTAATCAATGATGACTATATTCCATATTTTATCAAAGGTAATATTACAAAAAATTGTAATAATTGTATCACTGTTTGATAATTTTACCATCAATGAAATTCATGTACTCGATCGTATGGTCAATATGCCAAATGGCGTATTGAATTAAAGCAAAATGAGCAAACGAAAGCAATTTATTCACGATTGAAGAAAAAGCAAATGTAATTTTTCATTCACAAAAAAAAAGGCGGATGGATTAGGTATAGAATATCTTCACTTTTAGATTTTTAACATGTCACGGAAAGCTCGAGAAAAAATAGAACAAGAGTTTTAAAACAAAAAATTATCAATTGAGAAACTGTAGTACACGTACAGATTTTTTTTATCATTTTCGTTGTAGTGACTGTCGGTCATCATGACAAATTTTCACTGGTTCCTTGAATGTCATTATAAACAGTTTCTACTGGTCAGGTTTACACCTCGTATATTCGGTCAACGCCGAGAATGCCTCTGAGTCTACTCCACAATTGAGTTGCTGCATATAATCGTAATAAAAAATAAACCTCATGGGTTTTGATTGGACACGGTGAATAATAAGTACCTACCGATCGTCGGTGGCTCTTATAATAATATCAAGGGAATAACCTACAATGGCACTTATTATATGCAAGAATATAGATTAACTGTGATTTATATATATATATTAATATATATAAGCTTGTCGGGGAGAGACAATGGTGGTCACGGAATCCATCATGGCGATGCTATGGACCAGAAGATTATGTAACGTTACATTTGGTTTTTTATTTGTTCCAAAAATACGTATTTTTTTTTTTTTTACCTGACTTCTCTATCACTATTAGTAATAAATTATTCATACGCTATAGGCATGTGGCCAAAGCTGGTCGAGAAAGCGGGCGTATCACGCAGCGTACCGCGTCGCGTCGACTTCAACGCATTTTCCCGAATCTGTTCCCGAGCGCAATCAATGTTGTCAAGCGTAAGTATACAGTGTATAGGCAATACGACCACCTGCAATTAATCATATAATTCTTTACCGGAATCGTTTATAAATCGTTATACACCCAAGACAAAACCGTCCACAAATATAAAAACGTGTTAAGAACTTACGTCAGTGATAGGTATAGTCACTTATTATATAATACACGCGCGCGCGTGTTGTTGGCAGTACATTTTACCATTTATTACACATTTTACGATATTTGCGTAGACAGTGCATGATATCTATCATTGTCATAGAAAATCGATTTCATAATAATATGACAATAATTAATTGTGCCAAATTCACATGATATTATATAACATTGAAGCAATAATATTATTTGTTTATTATCAAATTTTTTTTTCCTCAAATATCAGTAAAAATTAAAAATATAGACATTTTACAAGTCATACAAAACGTATCGATATATTATAATATTATCTTTATGTATTGTGTACTTAATTTAACGAATATATATATATGCCTTTTGATCAATGACGAACTTTGTCGCTTTGCTATTACAAATTGGATGTTGGGTACCAGCTATATAGAAAAAAACCATCAAATTGTTTAAGGCGTTTGTGACTTAGGTCATTGTAATGTGTAGAATTTCATATTACGGAGGACTTGGATTCCCGGTAAGGCATTGGTATTGAGATGAGTCTGTTAGAATAATGTTGTCTTTTGAAATTAAATCTAGAATCGAAAGAGGTAAGGTGGAGTATTTATGGTTTTAACATTAAGGTCTTAGTGTAACAAGTCGTTATTATAGTGCCAAGTCAATACAATGTTTTAAAAAAAATGTAAAATATTTAAATTTAAATTCTTGCCAACATATGTATGCATAAGAAATTGGATATCAAAAAATGGACAGAAATAATAATATGTAAAGCCATAGATGCAATGGGTGTTTGACTTCGCGTCTGGAAAATGTCGTAATTGCTTCCGTCCCCTTACCCTAACAAAGATACATCGTATTTTCTCGCTGTTACACTAATTAGTTAGTGAAATAACTGTTGTTGGGTATTCGCCTCATTACGATTCCGTCGCAAGCAGTCATGCAAACTTTTGTTCAACTAAATATCGTAGTAATATTCGGATGATCGGATACCGTTTGCGTAGGTATTCAAATATTAAACTATATCCGTTGTTATTGTAAATGTTTATGTTTTGCGCGGCTACAGTGTTACGAAGCTTCCGACGGAGGTACACTATTCTAAGCGACGGGTCGATATAACATTAATTAAGTAATAATCTAGCATTGTGCTCACAACACAAAAACGTGCGTAAAATGGTCATTAGGAAATGTAATGCTGCGACGAAGGTATTCGCTTTTGAGCCGAATGTGTATACGCAAATACAATTATTACGAAAACAGCATCGTTGCTGAGATCACAAACTACAAGCTCAAACTACACCCAATAATGTATACGCGCAAACATAATAATATACACAGCAATAACGGGTGTAAGCCTTAAGGTAGAATTGTAGCATATATCTATATAGGTAAGTGCGCAAACGCTAAATCGCTATCCGCGTTAAGTCCTGAAACAAATGATTATTATTTTATTACGGTAAAATAAACGCGCGGTACCAGCAAAATCAAATAAGTACAAAATGTTTTAATCCACTACAGCTCATAATAATTTTAAATAATACATCCCATGATACATAATATGTTGTAACTGCAGATAGAGGAAGGTGCTTTTTATAATCCGAATAATGTTAGTCGTGCATATGGTACAGTAATAGATTTCTTGCATTGCGTATTTTGTATATTATAATATTTAGGCCATAATTTGTATAGTACCATAAGGTGATTCACCAAACTTGCTCACTCCGATTCGTTATTTGAATAATGCATTTATTGAAATTCCTGTTTTTGTAATTTGTATGTACGCTTAAAGACCACGTATTTAAATATTTATATAATATAATGTGTAAAATATTATTATAATATTTATACCATATAACATTGAATATCAGGCGCGTGGTGTTGGAAAATTTGGATTTTTTATGTAAATTGTTAAGAAGGTGATTTTTTTGAAAACGTTGATGCATTTAAATCGAAATTCGAACGAGTATAGTTCTTGAGTTTTTCGAATTTATGCTTTAAGAATAATAATCTTGTGTGGATTTACATAAGATTTAAAATATAAAATGTAATATTTAGTCTAGTACTTACATTAATATAGTCAGGTAATAAATAATTTTTACAGCTTATAAATTATTATAGATTTATATAAATAACTACATCATTTTCAAACCATCATACCCCCAAAATCTTATTACAATAAAACCCTATATCATAATTTATCATAGACTTTTATTCTTAGTACATTTTAATTTACATATTAAACATAAACGTTTAAAAAAAAAAACCATTTACTTAGCAAATCTCAGTAAAATAGTGGTTTCAATTTGAAAAATAAGTTTGTATCGTCATGTCACGACGCTCTTTAAACGGCAGAGAAATCCGAGTAATTGAAAACATTATGGCCTTTTAGTCGACTTAAACAAAACCATAACTTGAACAAATACACAATCGAATCAAAATATTATTTATAATTCATATAATATAGGTCGATTCGTGAGTTCTGCGTGTTTTTGCGTTTCCTCGTTAAAAATCGACACGGAAAACTGGAAAATCACCGCCGTGACCCACCCCGCGAGAGCGTATTTTGCGGTGCGCAGGTGAAACGATAAAAGAGGATTTATCCTTCACGCCGCGCAGATGCATGTAAACCTTTTCTAAGACGACCAGACGCGTATAAATAACAATGTATATATATACACACGCGGAAATAAATAATCCAAATGACTCGTCTCACTCTTCGTTGAGGGATACACAGAGTACGTAGGTATGTAATATATTATTATGTGCGTGTGTGCGTGTAATTTTATTGCCGAAGAGAAAAAAAATTCCAAAGAGGTTTATGTTTGTGGAAAAGAAACAAAAAATGAAATAAAATGGATCGCGTAATTTAGCAACACGTTTCGAGAACACTTGGGTACTATACGAGTATATACGTAGAGACCGTCGTCATACAGTGCGCGCGGTGGGTAATATATATGGTTACTTTTTATTTTTTTTTTTTTTTGTCAAGTTACAAGGGGCAGTGAGGACTATGTTGTATGCAGGTATAATAATAAATACGGCAACAAGATGATCCACTAAACGTAAAGCGGCCGTGCACGTAGAGACGTAAAGAAAAGTTTTTATCACTTTGCTCGTAAACTCTAAACTGCAATAAAAAAAAAAAAAAAAAATTCTTATACAAAAACCGTACCTACCTACACGTGTGCTTGTCTACTGCGCATATAATATTATATGTTCTCAATGTTATATAGTTTTTAATATATTATTTTATGCACCGAAATAATATTCAAAAATGTAATACCATAATTTACGTATACAGTATTTTAGGTACAGAATCGCAGATATGAAAACTTCAGACGGCTGTTTTGACGTTACATAAAATACTGATTTATGAGACATAAAGCATATTTATATGACATAATCGATGCACATATATATCTCTATATATAGAGAAAAGTGTACTTTAGCAATAATCAACGCAAAGCCGAACCTATTCAAGTTATCGAATTGAAATTTTAAGGATAGATTATTATTATAATGTCAAGTTCCACTAAGAAAGGATTTTTCAAAATTTTGATTTCAAAGGGTTGAAATCGGCAAATTAAATTTTTACGTGTAAATTTACACTAAGGACCGTTTCACACGCGATGGTTTTGACCGTACGAATTTTAATCGACAGCAAATAAATAAAAGAAATTGCGGATCTCACACTGGACGGTGGACAGATTTTTTTCGTACGGCCGCCGTGATACAGCTGTGTCAAAATCTGAAAAGTACGGCGCCGTGCTGTATTTTTTTTTTTTGTCGCGTATTCATACTTTGCAGTTTTTAATCGTCTACCATCCGTTGTCAAAGCTACTTGTAAAGCTACCAGAGTCAGTACGCCCACAAATTTAGTTATTTTAGCACCAACAGGAAATACACTAAATGTATTTTATTGAGAAATTTTATAATGACATTGTTGTAATAAATTATTATTTTTTATTATATACCTATTAAAGTTAATCTTGACTTTAGCCAGGCCCTAACGGGGCAATCGTATGTCTTGGTGTGCGGCCGTCCAATTAATATCGGGTCATACACAATTTTTATACTAAAACCCGACAACAACGGGTAATTCAGCTAGTAATATATATATATATATATATATATATATATATATATATATACAGTATATGTAAGGTAAACATCATATTATATTATATGGAAAAATTATTGTAAAATTGCACTTTTTTTTATTGAGATCTCATAAAATGTATAATTTATGTATAGTTGTGTAGTACTATAATATTGTAGCCGTGGCGCAGTTATAGTACGTTTTTTTTATCTATATTGACTGTTTAGAGGAAAACTTTTTTAAAGAAACACATTTGTTTGCGCGTGTGGTAAGCAGTTTTATACCTTTTTAAATGCGAATTCCGCGGCGAAAAGTATTATATTACCAGTGTACAATTAACTGTCAACTCCACGGATGTTGATTTTGGATCATTTAATTAATTTTGACCAAGCGTGTTGTAAAAACTTTAATTTATAATATATATATATATTAACAATATTTTTTTTATTACACATGCAATATAAGTAAGCTCATTGGAGTCTCAGAAGAGGTATATTTTACAGTCGCCCCAACATAAAATATTGTTAATAATATATTTTAAATAATTAAATATCAATCGTCTATACACATTACGCATACAATAAATTATTAATCATAAACTTAATTTTTGTTAAAAATTATTTGCAGAGCAGGTTTAAGGTAGGATATTTGGATGTATTGATTGGAAATAAATCGTATTAACATATATTATTATAATCGAACAACATGCCGAGAGACCTCCAGATAATCCCGACGTGAGCTCGGGAGAGTTTGCATATACCCTTCGGGTAGAACTAAAGATGAGCCGGAAGAATTTACACGTGACCCTTTTTAAACTCAAAAATGATCCGTAAGTAAGCCGCAACGCTGTGCAAATGATAAGAGTTTACTAATACCCATCACGGGCGGAGCTTACATTATTTTATTTGTACAGGTCAAAAAGTTGCAACCGTAGAGTTGACATGTTATCCAATCCGACCTTAAAAACGTAATACATGAAAATTCGCGGAATTCATACGTGCGGACTCGCATGCAAATCGTAAATAATTCCATAAGCCACCCGACAGCCGTAGTACGTTTCAAAACTCGTTTTAATCATATATAGTTCTATAACCAGCTCGACTATTGAGGCAATACTGACAGTGCAAGGGCCCAACGCAAACGTTTCCTCGTTTCGTACATCTCTACACGTACGAGCAGTGTAATATAATAATAATATTATATGCAAATGTTGTGTCTTGCTGTATAGGTATATTAACGGTTGCGGCGGCGTCCCTTCGTCGTACAAAGTAGGAACCGCGAGCGTACATCAACGTCGTGCATAACGTTAGCATAACCACTTTGCACGATTTAGAGTCGGTCGTTAGTAAACGCAAGTGATGTACATAGGTACAACGGAAACATTAAAACGCAGTTTGAAAATTCGATCTACGAATAACGCGCGAATAATATATCCACCTCTTCTGTTGTAACCATGCATCGCTTTCCATCGCCAAAAT
>JACXSJ010004922.1:0-10301 GCA_014851325.1 Pentalonia nigronervosa | reverse complement strand
TCATTATGTTTTTTTAATTGCAGACACGGAAGAGACTTTTGGGACCCATTTGTTTACAGTAGCTGATAGCACTTTTTCTGAAAGTGCTGGTAATTTATTTTTCTTATTAGCACCTACTTCAATATTCTGAGCGATACAATGAATGTATTGATATATTAATATATTTTTTATTGATACTATACATAATATTATATTATATGGTTATATAACAATTGTTACCTATATTATTTATTAGAACAAGAAGCAAAATATAGTGAAGTAGTTACAAACACAAATATTGTTGATGTACCAGGTGAAAAAACAAATAAAAAATCATCACCAATATCAGGTATACCTGCAGGATCTAATTAATCTAATTTTATTTAATATTAAGTAACTTGTTTCGATATTTTTGTGAGTTTCATTAAATTTTATAATATTATAAGAAGTTGTTTCTCAACTTTTTTGAAATAATGATAAATACAAGTTTTTTTCATAAAATAGGATACATTTAAATGTTTATTTGGTAATCATGACGAATGAAGATTACATTTAAATGTAATATCTGTGAAAATATAATTTAAAATTGTAACAATATTTAACATTTTCTTATTACAGTGATGCAAATTTGTTATATATTAATTTTTTATGTGTTGTGACAAAATAATACTCATAAATTATTACTAACTAGCAGTTTAATCAAATTTTTTTTAGCTAAATTTTTAAAATATTTAACATTTACATCTCTGTTATTTATCTTGTATTTTAAATAATAAATTATTATTTCAGAAAACCCAGAAAGCTAAACTAAAATAGTTATTCAAAATGATATTGACAGTAATATTACTACAGATGAAAACAATCAAATGGAACTTAATGATTTGAATTTTAAAGAAAGTAAGGCTTAATTGTGCTGAATGTTGTCCAAGTAATAATTATATTATTTATCTTATAGTATCTGATATTGGTAATGATCCTGTTGTCTTCAGCAGTATTCAACATTTCACCCCAAAACTTATTGATTTTTTCTTTACAAATGGAGCATCGCAACCATTGTCAAATGAACTTCCTAATAAAAAATTTCCAATTGATGCACAAGGGAGGTCATTTCATGAAAATTGGTATTGGGAAAAGTTGACAAATGGTGATTTATCCAGACGAAAATGGTTATCTTATTCAAAAAAACAAAATAAAGCATACTGTCTTTACTGTGTGCTTTTTGGAAGAAATGTGCAAACAAATTGGGTTAAAGAAGGTTTTAATTTTTGGAAAAATGGACCAACTAAAATTTTAATTCACGAAACTTCAGAAGACCACATAATGGCATCAATTAAAGCTGCTTATAAAGAAGCTTCTTTTCCATTATTGCAGTCATTAAAAGAAAATGCTGTATCAAACGTTCTACTTAATCGTGAATTAATAAGACATTTAATCGATCTAACATTGTTTCTAGGACGACATTGTCTATCATTTAGATGCCACAAGGAAGGGTAGCAAGAAGAAGTGTGTGGGAATTTCAAAGATTTAGCAAAGCTCATAGTGAAATACTCTCCTGCTTTATCATCATACATTACACAACTTCAAATAAAAGGAAGAAAAATTCTTAATTTTTTGTTATGGCAGCGTCAAAATCAACTAAACAAGCAATTTCTACTAATATTCGTAACACTATTCAGAAAGAATTATTAAGTTCAGTGTTTTTCAGTGTATCGTTAGATACTACTAATGATATATCAAGAAAAGAACAACTATCTATTGTTCTAACGTATATTAATAAAAAAAATGGCATTGTTTGTGAATGATTGGTGGCAGTTAGAGAAACAGTATTGACTACTGGGCAACATCTTTTTACAATGTTTGTAGATATTTGCAGAGAAATGAATCTAGATTGGAAACAAAATCTCGTAGGCCAATCGTATGATGGAGCAGCATCGATGAGAGGTGCTTACAATGGGCTCCAATCAATCGTCAAAACACATAATCCATCTGCAACTTATGTTTGGTGTTGGGCACATAGGATTAGTCTTGTTGTAGTTGATGCAGTTAGCAGTTGTGTAGAAGCAAGGGATTTGTTTGGGAACTTAGAAACCTTGTACAATTATATAGGAAGCAGCAAAAAGCGTGGCGGTCTATACTCTGATTATCAAAAAATGCTATACCCTGGCAAATCCCTTCGAAGGTTGAAAAGGGTTTCAACTACTAGATGGTCATCACATGCAAGTGCACTTCAAACAGTATTTGATACATATGATGCACTTATAGACCTATTATATTATTTACAATCTGACTCTTCGTCTGATCGTGTTTGTAGTGTTAAAGCAAAGAGCTTACTTGATTATTTACTATCTGAGAGATTTATTTTAACAGGTTTAATATTTAGGAAAATATTTGATTTAGTTAATCCACTTGGCAAATTTTTACAAGGAAAAAATGTGGATCTTTTAAATGCCGTATCTTATGTTCAATTTGTTCTCAAAAAAATGCAAGAACTTAGAAATGAAACACAGTTTAAAATTTTTAATTATGAGTATGAAATATTTATATACATTCATGACTCAAAAATATTTAAATATGTCATCTAATTAAGTGAAATAAATTTACTTTTACTTTACCTATTATTATTTTGTAAATTACTATTAAATTTTATAGGTTTCAAAGATATACTGAATTTCAATCATGTCAATTGGCCGCCTGTTTAATACCCAAGTTTAAACTGCACTGGGCAGATCCTGATAAGAGAAATGATATTAAAGAAGCACTTTATGAATATGTTAGTGAACATAGTGTTGACATATCACAAGAAAGTAATGTAACATTAAGTTCAACTTTTCAAAATATTGATATGCTTTCTGATGACAATGCTGAGGATGATTTTTTTAGTTTTAATGAAACTGTAACATCAAGTACCAATAATGATATTAAAACTATCATAAATGATTATTTTGAAAATAATAATATAAAAAATGTTATTGATTTGCCACAAATTCTAAAAAATCCTTATTTAGAGTTTAACACTGCAGTTCCGTCATCTGCGCATGTGGAACGCTTGTTCAGTGCTGGACGACAGTTGTTTGATAAGAGGAGAGCATCAATAGCAGATAAAAATTTTGAAATGATCCTCCTTTTAAAATTCAACGAAGTTAAATAACTCAGCCTTAATCAAAAATTAACAATAATTTTACAAATAACTGTTTTAATTATTATATTATTCTATTAATATATATATATATATTATATTAATTTATTTAAAGGATTGTTATTCAAATAATATAAAGAATTATGTTAAAATATTCAACTATTTCAATTTATTTATTACCTATCTATTTGTTTAAATTATATTTTCATTTATAATATAATTTGAACTTTGAAGTAAGTTTTTAATTTTTATATGATGGAAATATTTATTAAATAATAAATATACCTGCAGTAATAAAATTACTCTTTTACAAACGGATACTGCATACACACACACACACACACATATAATATCTCTTTGAAAGACAACTACTTAATACTAATTTATTATTTTTAGGTATTAATTATTATTTATTGGCTTTACTTATTACTTATTAGATAAATAACTACTGTTATTAAAAATACAATATACAATATGGAAATACTATATAATGTATAAACACTATAATCTATAATTTGGTTTTAGCATTGAAAAAAAAAATTAACTTTTAACTTAACTGAGTTAATCTATATTTCAATTAACTTTTAACTTTTAACTTTTTGTTATTGGTGCATATTAACTTAACTTAACTGAGTTAAAAAAAATCATTAACTTGCCCAGCCTTGCATTAAGCTATGCCAAAGTTTAATTATTAAAATAATAAACTTAAGCTTTAAAGTAAACATTGATTATACTTATAAGTAAATAAGTTAACATTTAATTTTTTTTCGGGAGGGGGGCGCAAATTTTTATTTTGTCAGGAGCGCCGCTATTGATCAGCCCGGCCTTGATACAATAAAATTTGGATAAATATTATTCGTTTATAATATAAATCCATAGTATAGTTCAGTATAATTCCACGCGTCATACGTATAGTTTTGTAACGTATTAACTTTGGTATTGACGAATGTTATAAAAATTAAATTAAGACAGTTTTTGAATTTTTTTTAATAAAGAAATAATTTTTTATTTTAATTTTTTTCTTAATGGCGCAAAAGATGTATATTATACAGGTAGTGTCCCAAATTCGACGCAATTGACGAACACCGAGCAGTAAAAATCTCCAAAAATTTCATGTAGTACATTTGTAGATAGAATAAGACTATAGGTATTTTATAATTTTGGTTTGTTTATGCGTAAGAATAACCATAAATAATCATAATAAAAATGTATTTATTATACATTATAATAGCTAATAGGTGTAATAACAGTGGCGCCAGAATCATGAAAATGTAGTCTGGCAAAAATTATTTAAAAAGTCCACAATATCTAAATATTGGTCTCAATGATGTACTAGGGAGGAGGTATAGTAAATATATGAAGCTGCCCACCCTAAATTTTCAAAAGATGACGGGCCATGTCCGACTTACACATAGGGTTTGGCGAGGTACACTCGACATACTGCATACGGCAGAGTGGCTACCTATTTTCTCTTTTTAATATCATAATTACCTAATAATTACATGCATTTTTACAATTATTTAAATGTTATATCAAATAAATAATAAAATGTGGTCCCGATGGCATTTCTGCTCGTTTGCTCTATAATTGCCTTCAATCTTTTATATTTCCAATCTTCTCCCTATTTTATACCGATACGCTTTTAACAAGTGATGTTTGGAAAATTCGTTCAATTACCCTCATTCTAAAATCTGGAGACTTGTCTTTAATAACCAATGACCCTCCATAATTTCAATCTTACCACATCTAGCCAAATTATTTGAATTAGTTGTTTATAAAAATATTAAAAGAATTAAAAGGTGTTTTAATCATAATATAATAATTAATGAAAAACATGAAATTCGCTCTGGTAAATTCACTGCCACAAGTAGTGTTATTTTTACAACGTACATTGCCGAAAGCTTTGAAGCAGGTTATCAAGTTAATACCATCACTACGGATTTTAGAAAAGTTTTCGATACTGTCAATCATGATATTTCAATAACTGAACTGGAACTCTTGGGTATTGGTAATCCACTATTATTTTGGCTTAAATCTTATGTAATTGAAAGGAAACAATTTGTATCTATCTTGGGCTCCTCTTTAGAAACGTTTGCAGCAACATTTTTTAACATTGTTCAAAAGTGGCCAACCAAGTCCATTACTTTTTTCCATCTTCCTAAACTCCAATTTCTTGAGGCTTACTCATGTAAAATTTGTATTATATGCGGACGATTTAAAGATTTTCATACCTACAATTAAATTACCAATTGATTCTATTCTGCTTCAGAATGAGTTAGACATTTTTACAGACTGGGTCTCTCATTTAAACTTATCTTTAAACCTTTCTAAGTGTAATGTTATTTCTTTCTCTAGATCCATATTTCCCATCTTAACCTCATATTTTCTTAATCACACTGAACTAAAACCTATTTTTTACATTAAAGTTTTAATCTCACGTAGAAACGATAGTAAATAGAGCATTCAACTTCTTGAATTCATCATATGCAACACTAAATTATTCAAGTCTGTTGGATGCCTTTGTATCTTATATTTCGCCCTCGTTCGTTACTTATCTCTTTGAATATAAATCCGTAGTATGGCAACCTTATTTAGCCAAACGCCAGATATGACTCGAACGTGTTTAAATTAAATTTTTAAACTTAATTGCATTCAGAAAGAATATTTATTATTATTTAAAAATAATATCAATAAAAGCCTACGTGGGGTTCTGTATAATAATAATATTACCTTTAATTTTTTTTTATAATAGGTCAATTCATTTCATTATCAAAGCTAATAATACACTATTAAAACTGGTGAACGAAAATTTGCCATGTCGTACGTGTGTTAGACCGAGATAACACATGCGGGTACGATGTCCTCTTAAGAATAACATTTTTTTAAAGAAATTTAAACACATTTTAATTAATTATCTACTCGTATCTACCTATTAATCATTCCAACTATTTTTAGTACTTTATTAGTACATAATATAATAATACCTAGGCCATACTTTATATGTTTCATAGGTTCAATATCATAACCATTTTACCTTAGTTTTATACTTTTTTCATTGTTAATTGTTTATTAAGTGGAGGAAAATAAATGTATGAATTTTTAATTAAGACTTTAAACATGTAGATAAATGCAAACAGCTAGAGAAATAAATCAATGAATGTTTAAACAGCAAGTTTAAATTGCATACTGGAAGAGATAAATTGTAAAAAAAAATTCTTTATTATTTCTAAACAATAAAGTTACCAATTTTATAATGTTGGCATTTGGAATCAACTCACAAATACATTTCTTACTTAGATAAACGTGCCACATTCATAATAAACATTCAATTTTTGAGTCAATATATGGCCGTGAAAGTTTATTTTCTAATTTTTCTCAATTAATACTATCATATTAAAAAAGATATACTAATAATAAATTGATATTTTATATTAAAGATAATAAAATACAAATCTCATTTTAAAAATGTTAGTAATTTTTTTAAAACTACAATCACTCCAAGAAAAAAATGTTTGTATGTACCTAAGATTCATAAGTATATAAACATATTACTAGTACATGAATTTTTTTAAAACTCTGATCATAAAATTTTGGCATGTAACCAGAAAAAGTTTTGTCACAACTGTCTTAGGATTTTAGCATTTTACATTAATCTGTCATTGGTTATGTGGTAAGAGATTATCTCATCACCATTGTCTTTTATATAGTTAATGGACTTGTAGTTCCGTATATCTTATCAATAATATAATATAATCTAAAAACATAAGAAATTTAATTTCTTAATAACAAAATAATATGTATTAACAGACGAAGTGCGTGTGTGTCAAAAGACTTCCATCGCGGGACTGAAATATATAATATAGTTTTTATAAAGTGCTGATATTAAATGTGATTTAGTAATTTAAAACAATAAATAATATTACATTTAAAAAAAGTGTTAGAGAAGAATATCTAGCCAAGTGACCAACGACGGGTTAAATAATACAAAAATAAAACATATTCAGATAGTTTATGATTTATTGTTTAATAAATTGAAATATAATTTATTTTAACATTGTGAAGGATCCAAATTGGATAAAGCTTTTTTTACATTTGCAATCCAGGAAGTATCAGTACTTGTACCAGTTGTTAGGTGTGTGGCTAAATCAATCATGTATGTGTCAATAGTCTCATTGGTAAGTGGCTCAGTGATACCTAAATAAAGGAAAATATGTTTTAATTATAAAATAATAAATAAGATTATAAATAGAATAACACATTATTAGGCTATTATTAATAATTTTTAAACGTAAAAATACCTCAACATTATATGCTCAAAAATACTAACACAAAAATGGTAAGATTTATTTTTGTTTAAGACTTTACATAATATTATTATATTTTAAAAGTGGAAGTGTTATGCTACAAACAATTAAAAACTTTGGATGGCCGACACTTTAACATCTAACAATTTACTATTCATTTTGCAAGATTGACAAGGCTAACTAAAAAAATGTAGACATAATTTGTGATTCTTTGATGATCAAAATAAGGTGTGTATTTTTATAAACTATTATTAAATGTTAAAAATAATAAAGTTTAATAGCATATACTATTAATATAGAATAGGAGAAATAGCAAGAGACAGAATTAGGTAGGTGATGAACACATGCCTTGTTTCAATCTGAAAAATGCTGGATGGAATTTATTTAGAATCAAAATAATAGCACAATTTAATTAGTCTAGTAGAATTATCAATCACCTTAAGAGGACGCCATACTCGCATGCATTATCTCTGTCTTACAAACGTATGGAATGCAAATCGTACGCTACGAATAATCAATTTAACTCTGTTATGTTTAATATTAAGAGTGAATTAACCTTAAAAATTATCAAAAAGTAAGAATATTCACTAGTCAAATGATATAGGTTTTTCAATATTTTAATTTTAAAGCAATTATTATCATTTAAAAACTGTAATATAAAACATAACAGAGTTAAATGGATTATTTGGAATGTACAATTTGCTATGCTATGTCTTTGTAAGGCAAGAACAACACATGCGGGTGTGGTATAAAATTATTTATGATTCTTAAAAGGCAGCCAGGTAACAGTTACAATGCGATAATTTTGTCTTAAAATAATTATTAAATTATGGAATACAAATAAAAAAATTCCAATAGCTTATTGGACAACATCTATAGATTATGATTAAGTTAATGTTAAAAAATTTTCATACTAAAAACTTTCATCATAATTAAAGTTAAATAATGTTTATAAAAATAAAACTATCATGAAATATAGTTTTACATCTGAATTGCTTTATAGCTGTGAAATAAATGTACATTATTAGGTACTATTTTAAAAAATTTAAATAATTAAATATTGGTTATGAGTATGCAAAAATAAGTAATATTAAAGTTATGACTGATTGAAGTTTTTTTTATTATACATAGCTATGCGGTAGTCACTGTAAGAACAGATAAATATTGGTTTTATAGCCCTGTGACCTATGCCTATCTAGGGTAGTTTTGCATAGCAAATCAAGAGATGCATTCAAATTGCTGATTTGAGGCACCAAAGAGCAAAGCTACAAGTGTCAACCACTAGATATACTGTTTTCCAACTCAAAATACATTTACATTTAATTTATTTTTCAAAAATATAATGAGTCTCATATGTATTTTCAATGTGTAAAGTTATGTATATAAATAGTGACTTAATAATAATCATAACTAATGATTTTCACAAATTTCTTTTGAATAATTATTTTAAAAATGTTATTTCCCAAAGTTCGAAAAAAAAATTTCCCAGTAATGTGCATTTTTTCCATAACTGTAATTAATTATGGGGATGGTATTGTAAATACATGTATTTCTATTAGACTGATTAAGGACTAGGGAAATGAAAATGGGTCAACATTTCAGTACTTCAAAACATAAAACTGTAGAAATGTTATATTATGGGCAGGTAGAACTAAGGACAGCCAATCTTTTAACAGCTCCCAATCATTATTAACTTTGCACAAGTGACAAGGCAAATTAAAACAATTGAAAAGCAATTAGTCATTATTTAATGATCTAAAGAACGACATATTTCATTTTATCATTATTTATTAGTATAATTATTAACTATTAAAATACAGTAAAACTCGGCTAAGATACTCTTTAAAGGACTAGCTTAAAAGAGCTTTTACAGTGAGGATTAAATAAAAATCTAGGTGGTTAAAATATTGAGTTTATTTATTGATTAAAGAAAAACAAGTTTATGTATTAATTATACATGCATTATAAAATTATAAAAATTTGAAAAAAATCATAAATAAATACATTATTTTGACACTTTTTTGATGGGCTTGGAAAGAATTTTTTTTTTGCTCAAGTATGTGCTTTAGCAAGGAAATTTTTAATTAATATGATAATTTATCTTCATTTGCTGATCAAAACAGTGTCTTATCCAAAATTAGATAAAGAAAAACCAAGCATCTTAACATGTGGTTTATATATTAACAAGTATTGGAAATGTCTAGGGACCAGTGAAAAACAGCATCTTAAGCAAGTTTTACTGTAGCAGTAAATATATATATTTAAATAATTAGAATTATTTACTTGGGGATTCAATATTAGCAAAAGCATTCAGGAATAAAGATCGTAATTTAATTATATACTCTTCATATTTTAAACATCCAGCTTTTAATTTTTCAGTGTTAGCCGTTAACTTGATACTTCCATTTTCCATGTTCTCAATATGTTTATCTAAGACACATACTTCTTGTTCTTGATCTTTTACCTTAAGATGAATGTTCCTTAGTTCACTTTCTCTAGCTATAAAATAATAATAATATTAAATATATAAATAAAAGTGAAATAAATACCAACCTTTATTGAAATTTAAGAATTCTTCAGAAAATATAGGTATGTCATTAATTGTATTATTGTTATTACTAAATGGTTTTTCTGTTTTCAATTCTTGATTCTAAATAAAGTAAATATAATGATAATTAATATTTATTAACAAGGAATTTGTTATTTTATTAAATTATAAACTGTAATATATTTTTTTTATGCTACTATCTTTATGCAAAGCTCTAATATAAATAAAATGTGACCTTTTTTAACTTGCTGTCATTAATTGCTTTTTCTTTTTTCAATTCTTGTTCCTAAATAAAATAAATATATAAATAATTAATAACTATTAACAAGGAATT
>JACXSJ010004921.1:0-10300 GCA_014851325.1 Pentalonia nigronervosa | reverse complement strand
ATAAGATGGCCAGGAAAAGGTCAGTTAAAAGTAGGGAAGTACATAGTGTATTTCTCTGGCATGGAAGAAGGACACGCCTTTGGATGTGGTTTTGCTGTGCATGAATCCTTGGAACCATACGTAAAAGAATTCAATCCAATATCGGAAAGGATAACCTTACTACGAGTAGATACGAAACCACTGAATATAATATTGGTATGCGTACACGCACCAAAAGAAACAGGGGAAGAGAACATGAAGGATGCTTTCTATGAAGATTTGTCGCAAATGTATGATAAAATGCCAGGAAATGTAATCAAACTCATAATAGGTGATCTGAATGCCAAGTGTGGAAAAGAAACACATTTTATGCCAATGATAGGGAAAGAAAGTTTACACGAAACAAGTAATGGAAATGGACTTAGACTTATATCCTTCGCAGCCGCAAAAGATATGATAATAAGCAGCACAACTTTTCCACACAAAACCATACATAAGGCCACTTGGAAATCACCTGACGGGACAACTTGCAACCATATAGATCATATACTTGTGCAAAAAAGATTTAGGTCATGCATTAAAGACATACGTAGTTACAGAGGAGCTGACTGCGACTCAGATCATTTCCTACTGGTAGCAAAGTTTAGGCTAAAGATCCAGAGTGACAAGAGTCTAGTGAAAAAGAATAGTACAAAAATTAACCTAGAGATGCTAAAGGACGAAAAAGTACAACAGAAATACATTAAATGTGTAGGAGAGTATGTAAAAAATGTAAAACTTAATGACATGGATGAAGACTGGGTTAGAACTATCAAAGCAGTTAAAGAAATTGCAATGGAACACATAGGGAAAATGAAATATTCAAAGAAAAAATGGTATAACGAAGAATGCCGACAAGCAGTAAAGAGACGACGGAGAGCCCGAGAAAAATTCATCAGTGTAGACAGTATAGACAATATAATCACAAGAGAGCTTTATACTTTAGAGAGGAAAAACTGTAAACGAATCATTCAGAGAGAAGAGGAAGTATCTCAATGAGATATTAAAAGAAGCGGAGAATAATCACTCACAGGGTAAGGCCAGACTTTTTTTCAGGACGATAAAACAGTACAAGTCTTTCAACCCAAGCCTGAAAATCATCAGAAATCGTAACAATGATGTAATCATGGATCCTAAAGAAAAAGTGGCAAGGTGCAAAGAATATTTTACTGAACTATTAAATGCAGATAGCCCAGACAATACCACGATTAGGGAAACATATTATGGAGCGGAACCAATGATAAATGAATTGACTGAAGAAGAAACATGCAAAGCAATAGGTAACCTCAAGAATTGGAAATCGCCAGGATCTGATGGAATACCAGGTGAGTTCATCAAGTACGGTGGAAAAGAAATGCATTATTTCATGTTTAGAATATGTCAGAAGATATGGAAAGACGAATATTTGCCAACAACTTGGAATGAAGCTGTAATCATACCTTTACATAAAAAAGGCGACAAAACAAAGTGCGAAAATTATAGAGGAATATCCCTTCTGAACTCAGCCTACAAGGTATTTGCGAAGATTCTATTAAACAGGCTAACACCTTACGTGGAAGAAAATCTAGGAAGATATCAGTGTGGATTCCGAAAGGGAAGATCAACGATTGAACAGCTGTCAGTTATAGGTCAACTAATAGAAAAAAAGTACGAGCACCGCCAAAACATCTGGCAACTTTTTGTTGATTTTAAAAAGGCCTACGACAGTGTGCATAGAGAGAGCCTATATAATATAATGGAAGAGTTCGGAATCCCAAAGAAACTTGTAGTTTTGACAAAAATATGCATGGAAGACACGCAGTACAGAATAAGAGTCGAACAAACAATGTCTGAACCTTTCGAAGTCAGTACAGGATTAAAACAAGGAGACTCGCTATCACCTACCTTATTCAATTTAGCCCTGGAAAAAGCTATAAGGGAGATGCAAATGGAAACGATGGGAATAACGATAGGTCAACAGCGTATACAAGTATTGGGCTTCGCTGATGATCTAAATATCATAGAAAAATCCCTAGTAGTTACGGAAAGAGCAGCGCAAGTGCTCGAACGAGCAGCCAGTAAAAGCCTAAAAGGTCTAAAAGTAAATATGGATAAAACAAAAATAATGGAACTACTAGGTGAGGAGGAGGACAACACTGATACGGGATCCCTAGGGTTCGAAAAGGTTAGTGAGTTTCGGTACCTAGGTGCAGTATTGAGTAAAAACAATGATTGGGCAAGGGAAATAGGTGCAAGGTTAGTAAAAGCAGAAAGGGCATCTTTTGCCCTGAATAAGTTCTTAAAGTCCAAAGTATTCTCTAAAAAAATGAAAGCAAGACTGTACACAGCAATAATAAGACCCATACTCACATATGGGTGCGAGGCATGGACTACCCCAAGCAATACCGAAAGAAAACTAAGAACTTTTGAGAACAAAATATGGAGGGTAATATGTGGACCAGTGTATGATGGGGAAAGGGGAACATGGAGGAGAAAATATAATAGAGAACTGCAGAAGGAAATGGAAATGACATCAGTAGTAAACTTCATGAAGGGACAAAGAATCCAATGGCTGGGCCACATGTGGCGGCGTAGCGAAGATGATATAAATAGAGTAATCCTGGAATGGAAGCCTACGGGAAAAAGACCTCGAGGACGACCAAGGAAAAGATGGTTAGACGGAGTGGAAGAGGACCTGCAAAGAATGGGAGTCCAAGATTGGAAAGAGTTAGCTCAGGACAGGGAAAAATGGAAGGATTTAGTGATGGCGGTGAAAACTCTTAAAGAGTATTAGAGCCGTATGAAGAAGAAGAAGAAAAACTGTATAAACAGAATATAATATACAAAAAGTTCATAGATAACAATTGAACTATTATATATAATTAACATATATCATATATTAATCATATAATAAAAAATAAATTTTAAATCATTGGGTACTAAGCAAGTTAAATAATTTATAGTTTATAAGATTTATTATTTTTCATTTTTTGTTCTATATGTGTTTTTTTCATGTTTAAAATGTCTGTATACAACTGCATTTCCTGTTTCTGCAATCTGCTTAAACTTTCCTTTCTTACCACCCTAGCTTCACTCTCCTCTTTCATCAGTTTCATTTTTAACGAAACTTCAATTACTGATTTTTTTTACATCCTTAGTAAGATCGGCTTTTCTTAATACCCCTCAATGACATCTGGTTATTAAAACACTGATTTCTTTCTGTAGTTAATATTGGCAGGGCCATCCCTAGGGCAAAGCGAGTGGGGCCCTCGCCCCTTGCATTCTATTTTTGGTGCAGTCCCCTAAAAATTAACGGCGCAGTATCGTCGGCAGTTCGTTACTGCTATTAACACCGAGGGTTAACATAATATAATTTTTATTATCATTTTGACAAAAACAATATTTATTCATTATTATGAACAAATATACAATAATGTTAGTCGGTTAGGCTAGTGGTCATAGACTCAGAATTATACAACTGCTCTACTTCTCGCAAAAGAAAGGTACCGTTTCGCACATGTAGACTGAGTCATGATTCGGTACCGCGCCGTCGGGCATGCTGCAATGCGCTTTGGTGGTTCCGATGTACCGCGACGGGGAACGATCGATTCCACGTCGCACAACTACCGCCGTTTATACACCGCTCACAAAAAATAAGTGTTATTATATTTAATACGCGTGTAATCGATAAAGCGCTGAGGTTGTCGTAATTACGTACATTTTCTTAATAAAAATATTTTTGTACTTTTAACATATTATATATACATATTACAAAAGTAAATAGTCAAAATATTAAAATACATACAAAATTTTAATAGTCAAAATATGGTGGTCGTGGGAGACAAGAACTATGGTCTTTAGTAACCATCCCCTTTATAAATCGGAAAAAAGCTGAACAAATATTTGGCAGTCATAATAAGGCAGAATTTCATATGTTTTTAGTTGAAAAAGCTCAAGGGTTTATGTCAGTTATGATAGAGAAAACTACTGATATTATAACATCTATAAGTTCAGAAAATAAAAAACAAGCCATAGAAAATAGGAAAAAATTAATCTCTATTGTTGAAACTGTAATCCTACTGTGGTCGTCAACAAATAGCTTTAAGAGGCAAAAATAAAACTGGCAAAATAGGTTTAACAAAATCCTCCTATAATAATTGCCATTTTTTGGTTTCGTACAAGATAGGGACATCTTTTTTTAAAGGAACATATTTTATCCCAAACATCCTACAATCGATCAATGTTCACGTCACCAACAATACAAAACAAAATTATTGATCTATGTGGCAATTTTATTCAAGAAAATGTCTATAGAATAAAAAAAAACCTGGGTTTTTTACTATTCTTGCTAATGAAACCCAAGATATATCAAGGTACGAGCAATTAGCTTTGTGCATTCGGTATGTAGACGATTCTTCTGCAGATAGTATGTTCACCAGAGAAGATTTCTTAAGAGTTTGTGCATATAAAAGATATGACAGCTTCAATGCTGACGCCACCATCATGCAATGTATAATGACTTTTGGATTATATATAGAGATGCTAGTAGGCGAAGGATATGATGGAGCTGCTATAATGAGTGGTCAATTTTTGAGAAGTGCAAACAATAATTTCAGAAAAATACCCAAAAGCTCAGTTCCGTCATTGCTCAGCCTATACATTAAATTTGGTTTTATCACACTCTTGTGAAATTCCGATGATCCAAAACTGTATTGGTTCTATCAAGACTGTAATTAATATTTTTAAACAATCCGCGTTGCATGATGGACTTCTTAAAGATGCAACTGACTTAGCTGGAACTACTCACTCTAATCTTGTTTCTCTTTGTGAAACCCGTTGGACTGAAAAAACATTTGGCAAAAAACGATTTGCAGAAACGTATTCTGTAGTAACAGAAGCACTGCAAATACTAAAAGATAGTCGAAGATAATGTGCATCACAAGCTTACCAATTACAACAAGCAATATAAAATTTACAGTATGTAATATTGCTGCTCATTTTGCAAAAAGTTTTCAGCTTCGCTGCAAATTTTAATAAAATTCTTCAAACTCAAAATATTGATTTGATCGAAGCATGCAAATATGTAGATATCATAAAAAAGACTTTAGAAGATATACGAAATGATGAGGAATTTTTTTAAAATTATGACAGGTTCTAAAGAACTTTTAGGAATTAAATCACTTACAATACCTAGAATCACAGACAAAAAGGATAAAGTAACAATTCAGCAGACAGCCGAAATATATTATAAAACAAATATTTATTATCCATTTTTTGACCATGTGCTAAGCGAACAAGCAGACAGATTTTCTAGCCATCAATATTGGGAACCTCCAGATCTTACTGCCAAAATTTATAAAAAATAACAATGATGCTAAAAACAAATTGACAGAAATCTATATAGTATATCTGCGAAATGAAAAAAATTGAAAATCTGTTGAGAGAATATCAATTATGGACCAAGAAGTGGGAAGAAATAAGTGATGACTTAAATAAGTTAAATGCAATTAAAACATCAAAAAAGTGTGAAAAACGGTTTTTTTCGTCTCATTTATACTCTTCTTAATATTTTGGCCATTCTTCCTGTATCTACTACAAATACGGAACGTTCCTTTTCTACATTAAAGCGCTAAAACACATATTCACGATACACCAATGGTTAAGAGCGATTGACTGGACTAGCTCTTCTAAATATTTACAGAGACGTAATTGTTGATCCTTTATAAATTGTTAACAAAGTAACGCAACGTAGGCTACAATCAAATTTACTTGTATAATATTTAATTTTTAAAAATAATATTAAAAGTATTTTATTAATATACCTATATTTGTATTTTTTTTCAAGTCAGCCTATTACTAATAATTTAAAGTCGAAACCCACTTCATTAATAATCTATATCTACGCCCCTGTAAAAGACACACGTTTCGATATAAAGGAATATAAATATAACTATCTAAATTACCCGTCTTCGCTCGTGTGTAGTTTTTGATTTCTCTAAATGAAATTCTTAAATTAACAAACATTGTTGTATTTTAAAAAAAAAACATGTATTTTACTTAATTTAATCAAGTGCTAAATAGTAATAGTAGCTGAATTATAGATAAAAAAATTAGAATAGTAGTAATAGTAATAATATTTATAAAAATAATAAATTAATTGAAAAATAAATTCTAATGATCCTATACACATATTATTATTAAAATGATTCTATAATTATAATTATAATTTGTATAATTTAACTTTATTTATGAATGTTTACAAATGATTTTATACTGAGTTACTCAATTCTAACATGACTTAGTTAAAACCTCTTGGTATACCATATTGAGAGTTTTATATTGTGGTGCATAAACCTATAAATAGTCAGGTTACAATTGTCCACGTGAGAAACAGTTAGTTTTCAAATCTACACCACAGTAAGTCAAAATCTGACCTTGCTATACACGCCCTACATTAGAGCTACCCGAAGGACCACTCGAGAAACTCGAGATCAGTTTAACCAGAGTCAGTGTCAATATTAGACACCGACTCGACTGATAGATAGGCAACCAATTATGCCTTCGCCTAACAATACCAGGTTAGGCAATTTATGCACGACGACGAAAAACAAGAGGAATGGAAAGATGGAAAGACCTCGCACGGGAGTTAGGATGGTGCAATTTAGTTATGGGGAAGGGGTCTCTGTGATCGATTCACTCTGGTGCAATGACCACAGAGCTCACAACAACAAGGACAATACTTAAAATTAACTTATCAACTACTGAAGTCCGGTGACGATGGCGGGAGACGCAGCTGTGGAGAGCACACGCAGAACTGGACGACCTGGGCAGCCTCTCACACAACGTATGTTGCTGGCGGACTTATGCATATGACTCGATCGGCACCGATGATGATGATATATAACCGCCAAGTTCGACGGTGAGAGTAATAATAATAATAATAATGAAAGACTTACGATTTCAGCTTTATAGATAAACCCGTATTTTATTGCTTGATCTCCAGTATAATAGCAGTACAAAATTAAAACATTTTGGCAACCATGTGAACAATACAATAATAACAAAAACAATTCAACATATAATAATTATAATGTTGGTGTTCGCTTTATTAGCGGATCACACATATAAAAAAGAAGATTGCTTTATTAGCAGATCTAAAAACGAGAGAAAGAGAAAAAAACAATAATAACGGGCCAACAATAAAACAGTAGAAAAAATAGACAAAAAAATTCAATACAAAAGCACGAGAGAGAAAGAAAAATGATAATAAACATTCGATAAAACGTGTGCAAAGACAACGAATACAAAATGGATCGAAAAACAAAGAATAATGATAATTATAATAATTACAATAATAATAATAATAAATCACACCACAAATCAATGAGAGGTAACTGGGATAAGAAAGATATGATAAGGAAAAACGTCGTCGTCACAGCACAGTTATATAATGCTATTTGATTAGCGCGAGCATTTGCGCTTTGTTTATTATCATTACAAAACATACTTTTATTGGAATCTGAACTCTTCTGAACTGAACTGGAAAATCATTAGGGTTTAATGATATTTTGGGTAAAAATATTTTTTCCCCTTACCATATCCGACCAAAATTTCAGCTTCAATTACATTTTTTGTAAGAGAGGTGACCAGTGCCGTAACTAGACTACTGGAGGCCCGTGTGCAAACTAAAATCTTGAGACCCCTTGTTATATGTACATCATTTTCAACTTTCCTTTTTTTTTAAATAAGGGAGGGGATACTGGATAAAAAAGTAAATAAAAATATAAAACACAGTTTATAAGAATAATATATATATATTATATAACATATAATATAATACACAAAGTACAATAAACAATTAAACAAATATTGTATTTTAAAACCACTTGTGTAGTTGTGTCTTGTAGGATTGTAGGAAAATCGTTTGTGATTAATAATTATTCAATTTAAACAATACTAAAGTATATTTAAACTGTTTTAAAAAATTCTTTTTTCTGGCTTTTAAATTAGCGAAATTATTAATAATAGAATCTACATCGATTCGCGAAGTATGAAGCCTTTCAATATTTAATAAAGCAATATTAGTTAACCGATCTTGCGATGTAGTGTTACAAAGATAATTTTTAATAAGCTGAAGTTTGGAAAATGAACGCTCCGCTGAAGCAGATGTTACAGGAATAGTCATAAATATACAACAACTTGTAAAAATATCTGGAAATATAATAGATAAATCACTACTTATTATATATTCTGCTAGTTTTTGAATGGTCATTTTTTTTAAATCTTCACATTTAAAATTAGATATTAAAAAATTCTTTAATGATAAAATTTGGCGTGTAAAATCTGAGTTAATATCATTTGAGTATTTTTTTATAAAATCATAAGCAGACCTAATTAATTCTTCTTCTGGTATTGTAATCATTGTGTATGGTATAAATATACTAAAATTATCATTAATTGTCTGCATGCAAACACATCTCTCTTTGAGCTTCTGCAAAGTAATATCTACAAAAGGATAAAATATGGCAACTTTAAAATTATCTTCTGTTACGTTCAGTATTCTATCATTATCAAACTCATCATAGAACTTAGTTGCAAATCGTTGGCGTTTGTCAAGAAATTTAAAGGGTATGTTCCACAATTTACATACAGTCTTAGAATTATCTATAAAAATATTAAACTCGTCTCTAAATTTTAAAATGTCCGCATGAGCATTTTTTAACAGCTCAAATGCTTGTTGTAAATCTATATTAACAGATTGAAGTATTTTGGACACAACAAATAAAGACTTCAGAATTTTTTCCCAAACAAATAAAAGTAAAACAAACTCTGCAGATTCAAGCTTCTTTTTAAGAGCTGTGGCTATGTTAATCTCATCTTTTTTAGTACTTGTTAGCTGAATTTTAGTAAAAGCTTTTAAAAGATCAACAAAACGCTGTTTCAGTGAAAATAAGGCATTGTGACGCACTTCCCAACGTGTAGCACACATCTTTTTTAATGTTCTTTTTCTTAATTTGAAACTTTCTTCTTCCCCAAGAGCTATTTGAGACCACCGTGGTGCATTGGAACTAAAAAAGTTGTATACATCTTGAACGGTTTCAAAAAAAGATGATACTTCCCGGGTACTTTTGACAGCATCACTTATCACCAAATTTAAATTATGAGAGCAGCAATGTACAAATCGACGCCCCCAATGAAGAAGGACGTAACTCACTTTTTATCATTTTTCAGGAGAGCAATTTAAAGTTTTCTAAATTCTATTCTTATTCTGGATTTCAACTTTTTAATGTTTACTTTTTTTTAATATTTATGTTTTTTAGTGTTAGATGGGAAATCGCAATCGTTTTTTTAAATATCTTTCTGTAATTAAGCTAAAGTTATAATTAGGCCATTCTATCTGAGTTACGTCCTTTTTCGATGGAAAAATATTAATTTAATAAAACGTAACTCAAGTTACGTCTTTTTTCGACGGGAAAAAATTAAATTAATAGAACGTAACTTGAGTTACGTCTTTTTTCGACAGGAAAAAAATTATTACTAAGGAAAGAAAAAATATTGTTTAATAATATTATTTTAGACTAACTCAAGTTTTTCTAATGCATAATATTCTAAATTTCAATGTAAAATCAATAAAAATAAATAACTCAATAATTCTATAAGTCTTTATTATAGTTTATACAGATTTAAAAAAAAATGTGGTACATTAAAATATTTAAAACTTAAAGTTGAATACAATATTAACACCAAAATGATGAATAAATGGATTAATTTGAATAGTACAATATATTTTAACAAAGGTAATTTAAAAAAGTGAATATTATAAATTGCATAATTATTGTTATCATTAAACAGTTTATTAATAAGAATAAAATAATATAGACCTAATTTTAATATAGCTTATAAAGATTTATAAAAACTGTGGTACATGGAAGGGATTAGTCCTTTATCACATAGGGATACAAGATCTTTTTTTTTAAGATATTCAATTGGAATTTTTGTTTCATAAGCTTTTATTGGGATAGTTCGTTTTTGGTGTCTTCCCTTGTTTCTCAACAAAATTAGGTCAACAGTAACAAAATCTGTATCATTGTAATCATATTGTTCTTGAGTTTGGCACATCTTACCAAAGTCATCCATTGAGATGGGACGTATATTATTTTGCCTTTTTTAGCACATTCAATGGTGGCGTGCATACTGTCGCCTTCATTTTGTGTGTGCCCTTTCTCAAAAAATCTATGAATGATGGTAACTTTGTAGATTGAAGCAGCATATTCCCACATAGAATAAATGTATTTATTCCTAT
>JACXSJ010004920.1:0-10304 GCA_014851325.1 Pentalonia nigronervosa | reverse complement strand
GCTAATAAACTGACACAAAAGTACCAAAAGAAGCATTTATTTACAAATATCATAAGAAAATGCAAAAAAAGCAAAAACAAAATTGTATATTTGAACTCAGTGATGTATGAATCAAATTTTGTTTTTGATTAGCTATGTCCTGGAGTACTATGAAAGAAAATGCAAATGCTACAAAATCCTAGCCTTAGTAATAAATAATTGCAATTTTTAACGATTTATTGTTAATGAAAATAACTCATTTTAGATATTATTGACCCATTTATTTTACTATTTTTTAACTCAACCATAATAGTAAGACTATTTAAATGAATTTTTAATAGATTTGTGACATTTTAATTTAGAGGAAACCTATAGAAAAAAAAAAATACCAATTATATGTAATTGTCTTCAGTAATTAAAAAAGTTTTTTAAAATATTATAAGTTTAATTGTAAAAATAACTTGCCTTTTTGCAATTAGAAAATCCAGTAATAGTAAGTGTTTTCTGAATTTCCATAGTCATTTGAAAAGATGCATCAAGCAAAACAAAATACTGCATTTATTTTAACGCCATACTCAAGCCAACCAAACCATGTATAGTAAACTGATGTGAATGAACAATTTTGTGTAACAAATTTGGGTTTTAGATAAACCTAAGTTTAATTAAATAATCAAAGAATAGTATTCATCAATAATAAAGTATTTTAAATAAACATAGGATATTCCCAGTTAGCTTTTTATATTCTGAACTTTCTGTTGATAATTTAATTCTATTTTTATAAAAAATATTCTACTTTATATGTACTCTATTAATTTCAATGGCATACAGTATATCATTTAAAACTATTTTATATTTATTTACCTTATATATATGTCTTATAGAACCAAAGTCCATATCTCCAAGATCTGTATCTAAATGATTTATGCAAATGTTGAATTAAATACAAGTAAAAAGGGGTTATCCATGGGGCTGTCCTAAACCTGAATGGTCTCTGAGAGCAACATGGATCTGGATCGTTTACTTATAGATTATTTTGTTCTTGAATATCCACATTGTTTGTAAGCGGAAAATCATTTTTAATAACTTTACGAAATTTTAAAATATCAAATACTTTTGTTTTATTCATTGTAAAAAAAACAAACTATTACACTTTATAGTAAAAATATAAATATTGTTAATATGACAGTAATAAATAATAATCACACAACTCACTCGATTAATAATATATTATAATGTACAAAATACAGAGTAAAGAGACAAGCTACAAGTATACTGTATACACTATACAACTACATAAGTGTCATGTATATTATTGCTTTCGATAAAATTAACAATTAATATAGAATATGGATTATAAACTATATCAATCTTCACCGTAAAAGGTTTTTTTCTGTCATTTGAGCATAAATCTAATAATAAATACGATACCTACCTATTGGAAATTATAATAGATAAGCTGCAATAGACGTGTTATATTATATAAACATCAATAAGTATTAAATTATTTTGTTATAATTAAATGGTCTCAATAATTTTAATAAGCTACAAGTAAAATCGTTTAAAAACTGTGGAGCTAAGCCCCCCCCCTTATTTGCGCCAATGGTACTTATCACTATTCACTATATTAGGTAAACATTTGTTATTCGGCGATCGTCGTTAAATATTTTTGATTTTGGAAATGTCCGTGTGAGTGGTGTCATTTTAATTTTTAATAGAAAAGGTTAAAAGTTTTGACCATCCCATATACCTAACTAAATAAAAAAAAATACGAACGCATCGCTCCTAAGCTAACTTCCACTTATATTTTTATGTCGATATAATTCTCGTCTTACATAACTTTATACGCGTACGAGGCAAAAGTAGCCTTTAAGTACCATTTAATAGGTAACAAAAAAGACAAAGGCACTAATTAGAGTCTAGGACAGGGGTTCCCAACCCGTGGTACGCGGAAGGCTCGTAGGTGGTATGCGAAGAAATTTTTTTATTACTATTTACGTTCAATATTATTTAGTTTGGTTTAGTTTATTTGATATTAGCTAATTTTATAAAATTATTATTTTATCAAAATAATATTTAATGTCAATGACATGGGGTTTGTAATCGTAGCAATTTAGAATTTTAGATAATGAAAAACTCTATAGAATAGAGTTTAGTTTATTATTTATAGTTCTTATCAATTAAAGCGCATTCTTATGGTTTTAACGTTGGTGTTATTTATATTATATTTTAGATAATATGGTTATGGCCACTCAATTGGTGATAACGATTATTGGAAAATATACGAATGAAATGCCAATGTGTTATTTTAGTATGTTGCTATACGTCTTGTATGTCGTATGGAATGACCTGTATTTTAGTGGCGTTTTATTTTACAAAACTTTTATTTTAAATTTAATTTGTAATTAAAATTTAATTATGAAGAGATTTCTAAAGTGTGGTGATGATACTACTTCCATTGGAAACTCAAGTAAAAAATCAAAAACACAGCCAAATCGTAAGTACGATGTAAATTATTTGAAATTTGGCTTCATTTTGGATGTCAACAAAAATAGAATATGATATATATGATTTAGAAATATGTAACAAATGACAATCATTTATATACAAAAAATAAACACTAATAACAACTATAAGTATTATAATATTCGTACCCAATCTAGGTATAAATTTGATGCATAAAAATAATAGTTTCAAAGGGGTTAAAACTAAAGAACTGAGGACTAAAACGATATCAACGGTAGCGACGAGATGTCCGTCGGTTAAACGGTGGCGGCGAAATTATCCGGCGGCGAGAATGCTCGGCGGTGAAACATTGTGGTGAGAAGGTAGGTTCCAAATAATTATGGTCATTATCTCAGTGACGTCATTTTATATTTTTCTAGAGGTGGTGAACTTAGTAAATTACAACATGAAATACGACTGTTAAACCTTAGTGAAAAATCAAAAAAATTTAAATAGGTATACTTTCTATTATGGAAGTTTTTTCCAAATCATAGATAAATATAAGAGTGATAATTTTGTTTTTAGAATTTTTAAATTATAGTGTCCGCGTCTATATATTTGAGGTAAAAACCTATAAAATATATTAATTATTTTCTTATTAAAAGTGTTTTAGTGCTTACCATAGGCGTAAGGAAGACTTAAGGGGCTTGCCCCTCCGATATTAAAATGAGCCCCTTCAAAAATATATATTTTAATTGAAATATTAAACCCTTTATTAATTATCTATCTAATCTACATAATACAGTATACGTTATTTGAAGAAATTATTTTTTAAAGTTTAAACAACGATTCATTTTTTATGTTTTTTATAGTAGATATCATATACACGCACTGAACATAATATAGGTTTTATAATAGTATTACAAATTGTTATTTGTATAAATAAAAATATTTTTCATTTTAGTAATAGATATATTATAATATATTAAAATATGTATTAAATGTAGAAAAGTGGGTGTGAAAAAAAATGATAAATATATTATGTTATATTAGGTATACAAAGTATTGTATTTTAAAGATATTTGAACAGGGTGTGTAGGGAACAGAACCCCCACGGGTCCATTTCATTTTAAAATATAAAGCCTCTCCAAATCAATATTTGAAATTGCGCCTATAATGCTTACACAATATTATATTTCCTTAAAATTATAATAATATTATTTCACTAACAACCGGTTAAACAATCATGTTATTTCCCAAAAATTGAACTGATTTTACAATCAGATAGGGGAAAATTCTCACCTGTCCCCCTCCCCTCAAATAACGCCACTGAACCGTACGTGCGCGTTTTTTAGATTACATTTTTTAAGTTCATACGCATGCCATACCGACGAGAGAAACGCGCGAGTCTGGAACGTAGCGTACCATAGCGTAGCTGTGAAACAAGCCTTAGCCCTACTGTTTTTGTATGTTTGTTTTAATTAAGTAGTTTCAGTAGGTACCTAGTGCGAATTATTATTTTATTTTTGAGTAGCCTCACAACTTAGCCTTATTCCTTATTCCATATATTAATTTTACAAAGATGTGTTTTTTTTTTCTGTCTATACACGATAAGTTGTCGAAATAATACTTAGATTTTCATTATCAGTATCTTTTCCGACGGGAAAGTGACTCTAGTTGGTATTTTTAAAAACTCGTTTTTGAAAATTCCTAATAGTTTTTAAAATAGCCGGAAAAACGAAAAATAATTACCGAAAAACGGAAATTTTTACGCAAAACTGGTTTTTGACAACAACGATTTAGATACATGAAATTTTCACCAAAGGTTTATATAACCATTTTCTTGACACAATAACATTTTCAATGTATTTTGGCTCTTTTTAGCTATTTATAGACATAATCAATTTTCGGTTTCTTTAAGTTTTTTTTTATTATTGTCGATAAAAAAATGTTCAATTGGTCAAAAACCTTGAAAATTGAATACAAGGTTCTTCATTATTTATTGTAAGTAAAAATTAAAAAAATTGAACGTAAGTCTATAATAGTTTTTTTTATAAGCGTCTAAGTTAAAATTTATCATCGAACATTTTAAAATTGTTTTGTAGTTAAATATATATAAACAGTTCAGTTTATTTTAGCTAAGAATTGAAAATTTAAAATAAAGTTTTTCGTAAGTATTTAATCGTGTAATAAAAAAATTAAAAAAATATATATTCACATGGTTGATTTTGATAGACATTTTAAGTTCAAATTTGGACAAAATTAGATATTTAAATAAAAAATAACGATGTAAGTTATTTCGTTGTAGTTTCAAATATTTTTCGTAGGTGCTTGCAACTATTAAAGTGTATTATTCTATTTTATGGACTCAATGACATTTTCAAATGCAATGTTTTCTGCAAAAATTAATTCAATCTGTTAATAGTAAAATTAATTATTTTAATAGCAATAATATCATAAGATACACTTAGTTATGTAGGCTGACGAACGTTTTTCGTATACAATGATTTTATTTCATTGAATTCAAATTGAACAAATCCGTTACAGTGACTTTACTTGACATCCACTGTACAGTAGAGCGGTACCCACTTGCCCTCCTTATTATAATTTTCTTTCGGATGAATCACTAGAGACCATGAAGCCCGCAATAATTATTATGTAAAACAATTTTTACTTTAATGAATAACCACGATGATTAACTAGGTATTTTTCACTCTTCACTATAAAAATAACCTAACTTATCTATTAGCTATACAAAATACTAAACAATGGTCATTGGTGAATTAATTATTAACGAAAATATGAATGGGCTTAAGACTATTAATTAATAATTAATATGAACAACTATAAATAGTAACCGTTCGCGGCCCATCTGCTATGACTTGCTGATACGTCTTACAAATCGCGATAACGATTTTTTTACGAAGGAAATTGGATATTTAAAACATTATTGACTATACTGTGCTACCTATTTACTACTGATCAACGAGTAAAATATTCCAAAGGATATAACTATGGCATAACTATCTCCTTTTAAGTTATTAATAAATCGGGTTCCCTAAAGTTTCACTTTGCCAACTTACCCACTAGTTGTGCCACCTACTAAAGACTTAACTAAACTGTAAAATTAGTAAACTACTGTATTCGTATTTCATACTTTCAAAGTACCTTACTTTATGCCTCTGAACTAAGGATGGGTTAGGTATGTACACTGTATTCGTTACATTGTAACGATACCATTGGTGGAATGAATAGTAATGAGTACATATGATCGTTTCACAGGTACAAAGTTATAAGCTACAAAATGGTCTCCAACAAATATTCGTTTATTTTGTGCAACAGTTACTTCATTACTTGGTCAATAATAAGTGAAAATCAAAAAAAAAAATTAAAATGTTTTTGAACTGTTAGGTACCAACCGTCTACATGCTTATAGCTTGATGGAAAACTAGATCCACTAGTTTAGTGGAAAGTTTCGAAAAGGATATACCCAAATGTATATGATTTGCACAGGCGCAACTAGACCTAAAGTTTAAGGGTTGTGTTCACGTCATGTCTTCATTTAAACCGTCACAGTAACACGGCATTCTATTTTTTTTACCGGTTATCGGTTATGTGCTCAGGTGCGGCTCATGCAATCAACAGAGTTTCAATATGATAAGATATCACCGGTCTTTTTCTCTGATTTTAACCTAACCGATGTTATTTCTATGTAGTGTATTGTTTTATTGGTTAGTTATGAAAATGCACTTAGGATTTAAGGTAAAAGTCATTCTCTCGGTGTCATCAAATGTATATAATTTCAGGTCACTTTCAGTTTATGTAGGTGACGCTGAGAAATGGTTCAATACTTCATACCATAATCCAAAAATAATCCTGGTCTATCAAAACCAATGAACATTCATTTTTCCTTTGTAGTTTCATACCTGCTAGAGTGACATCTCTCATCTTTTGTGTTTTTGTCAAATTATACTGTGTGTCAAAGTTAGATGAAACCACGTTTTCTACAAAAAATCTTCATGTCCTGTGAGTATCGTTTTATAATCCAACCAATACTAGTTTTTTAATTGTGTGTGTTCATCTAGGATGTCAATCAGTAGCTACTATCTAAAATTATAATTAATTATTTGACTACAGATCCTGGCACAAAACATTGCCATGACCATATAGAGGTAGACGGTATACCACAAATAACTTATTATATTATATTATCAACATTGTTATTACCATTATTCCTATTACACAAAATACAGTCCACTTTTTCTAATTTTTATCAAAAACAATTTGTATTTATTTATTTTTTGTTTAACAGGCAAACTTACTATTATTGGTGGCACCTTTAGTAACAACAGAGTCTAAAATGATATATACCTATTTCAATATCCCACACTAATTTTGTTTTTATATTTGCAATATGCTTTTCAATATATAAAATTAACAAGTCAGTAAACTGTTGCTTAACACATTTGTACTAAACCAATTATTTGAAAAATTACGTTCATATATTACAGAATTTATTGTAATTATTGTAACTGCAATTTTTTTAAATTGAGAAAAACCTATTGAATTTTTTTTTCTATAAAACATGAAATCAAAAAAATTCTTAAAAAAAGATACTAATCCTTTCCTCACATTATTTTTGGTGTTTAATAACAGCAGCCAGGGAGTACTTAATTAGAGTTTGGGGACCCTCAACTTTCCTAGTTGCACCTATGATAATTTGATATTACGATTATATGTTCCAGCAACGTCTGTGTCTGTATCATAAATATAATATATTTTTAATAATATTTTATTATTATGTATGGTTTTTTTAACCCATAAATTAAGTCTACATTGTTTAAAAGTTATTGCATTAGGCAATTTTATAAAAAAAAGTAACGGGGAAACAAATTTTTTTGAAATCGTTATATTATTATGTAACCTAGTTTAGAGTTAGCCCTCTACGAATCATTTTGGTGTAATCAATGTTGTGGTGGTAAAAAACATTTGAAATCAATGATTTGCTTCGAAGACTCAAAAAATTAGCGCTGCCACAGTTTGTAATTGTACTGAATATAACAAAAATTCCCATTACTATTGTGTACTGGGCACCTGGTACTCAACTTTGTGACCTGGTGGCTGGCGTCCTATTACTGATCTGGTGCTTTAGACACAGCAATATTAAAATATCCTGAAATTATACACTATTTGACTACATAAATTTACGTTTGGGAACTTGATACCTTTCTCACAGGCCGAAATAGAAGGTAAACACTGCTCATCAAAATAATGATTGCCCCGTTCAGTAATATGTAACCTGTATAACATTTTAAATTGTGGTAGCCGCGTCGGTAACACTACAAAAAAGATTGGGACTTCTTGAAAATTTTGATTTTCTTTGCACATTAATTATAGTGTTAATTATCAATACAGTTACGATTGTCTATGGCTCATGGAATAGGAACAAAATAGAAGTTTGTTTTTCTCATGCAGGTACCTAACATACTCATGTTTAAAAAAATTAATAATGAGAAAGCAAAATATTGTCATACACTTATATAATATATTATTATTACTATATTATTTACCAAGCGTAGCTGATAATGTTACACGATCTCAGCGTACTAATCAGCTGCTGGTTTGTCGGGAAATGGTTTTGTGTACAACCGTGGTCGTGAATACCGAACACTTTGTAGATAAACGTAGATTTTATCTACATCGCGGCTGATGTGACGGAGAAGAACGCGGTCGTAGATTATTTCGGTAAAGTGTACCACCGGTACCGTCATAAGTCACACGGCACGGCTCTCCGCTACCCGTCTTTCAAAATCGTGATCTGTGATCAGCTACCATACATCGTAATATCGCATCTATAATATGGCATGTTGGTAATTTATCAGTATTGTATTATAATTTACTATCGTTACTTTATCACTATAATCATTGAATCTATAATCAATCCCATAATATACTACACCGACATAACGATCCGCATATGTTCCTAGATAATTCGGCAGATAGGTCAGCTACCAGATAATCCAGCTTTCCTGATTTCAACATTTCTTCGATCCTCTAACCACGAACGAATTGCTTTATCAGGAACTCGCGATATTCCTGCTGCATGATCAAAAGACCAGATGGATTGGATAAAAAATACGCGCCAAATTTTAATCATCGTCAAAATATTAAATCGTTAACGCGACTACGCTACATTTTATAGACGTTACATATTTTCGCGTTGTCAAATATGGGTAAATACTCGAGTTGTTCGAATTTGATTAATCGTTAATACGGGCAGGTGTTTCTAGACTACGAGGAATCCTCCGAATTGAGAGCTGAATTTAGTAACACACGGGTAGTATTTTATCATAATATCTCGTATTCTCGTGTCTGTGGTGACAATAATTGTGTACGCGTTCAGCGTAGGCATATTCTATACTCATTGGTAGAACTAAAATATATCATAATATTAAATATTAGTATTAGCAGTGTTATAGTTTTTAGTTAGCATTGATTTAGTATTTTGAATTAACTTGTCATTCGATTATTATCGTATTTGCACATATATTCTGCGTGATTACTTTGGTAGAGATATTTCCGAAATTGAAAAACCTTTACAATCGGGACCGAGATCCCTAATGACTTTGAGTACCATATTGGACGGAAAATATTGACGTCACTTGATACAGGAAACTATGATCATTTTGTTGAAGATCAATTTTAATTTCGTGATTTGTAATGTCCACTCAGAACAAATAGAGTACAAAATTGAATATAGATAATATTCTGATGATCTTAAGGTACCCAAAATATTTATTAACTACCAAGAAAAAATTTGATAATCAATATCAGGAATTTATTGAAACTTTACATTGTCTCGGAGGAGGTTCTTTATTGAAAATATTGTAAGTGAATGTATTAAAAAATTAGACCAATGATGTATACAATGACTATTAGGGAAAAGCTATTGAATTGATAAAAAATGAATATTTTAAAAGAATACCCATGAATGTTGTTTGGACTGAAGTTGAGCAAAATAAAATATTTACATCACTGACAAAAAATCAAAAAAATTCTGTTAACTCTCAATTTTAATAAGTCCTATCAATACATGAAAAATAATATCAAAGATGCTGTTATAAGAACTTTTGAAGATGCAATTGCTGGAGAATTAATGTCTATGATATTAAGTTGATGTTCTAACAGTAATAAATTAGTTTCAAACCCTACATCATTGCAAACAATCAGAAGTAATTTATCTATATGATTCATATATACAGATATGAATATATCTGAATATATACAGATATAGTAATTAAATTCAATGATTTATCATTGAATTTAAATTTGTTCATAAAAAATTATTTATGAGCATTTAAAGAAATTAAATATTTATACAAAAAAATAAGTAAATAAATATAAATTATTTTGTTGTAATTTAAAAAACAGTATTCATAATTATTATTTTGCAATATTTATACACACATTAGATGTACACTCAATAGTAAATATATACTAGCATAATTGGCAATATTCGGATTCTATAGAATTTGCTAATTATTATTGTAGCATACAGATAAAAATATCAAACGATCTATAAATGTATTTTATACATCGGGGACTTCAAATATGAAATTTAATTTTGCTATTTTTTTTTTTTTTGCATATTTGAAGTATTTTAGATTTTTAGTGCTATTTTTTGCTAATACGCATAATATAACTCATATTTATGTAATTTTTATAAATCTCGTTTATATTGAATAAAAAATAGTATTTATAAATAAATAATAATAATATAAAAATAGTATCCATATATGCAAATTTATTTTTTAAGTTTCAAATACCACGAATAATATTTTGAAATTTAAAATTGTTATTCTTCTTTCAAATACGTAATTTTG
>JACXSJ010004919.1:0-10677 GCA_014851325.1 Pentalonia nigronervosa | reverse complement strand
CCCCCCCCCCACCACACACACACACCATAGGTACGGCTTTGTCTGTGGTCGTGTGTTGTGCCCACGAGTTAAGATATTATACAGGTGGTCACTCAACGCCGTTTAGGAGTTGGTATTGGTTTCTAGAGTGATGCGCACAGTTTTCTCCAAAAATTGGCTGATCGCCACAGGAAGAATTACAACTAGCGCTCTCGGTGCATACACTTATATACACATATATCAAATTAAAATATATATATATATATATATCACGAAAATATACATAATTTAACTATTTTAATTACCGTTTGAGAGTTAGATGACCTACTCGCAGGCCCTAACCGAAGATAAACACAGGGGGATTAAAATGATAATTGTTCCGTTGAGTAACCTGTATAATATCTTAAATAGTGGTTGTGTCAGCTCAAACCACCCCAACCGGCAACCCCAGAACAATGACTACACCATTGCGGCAACTAAGCTACGATCAGTGTAGCCATACTTTATAAATTATTCATTGTATCTAATTGCATTTTATTGTACTATAGGTAGTAATTAAAATCATAGACTTATACTTATGGTTTATTCAAAAATGTACCTACTATGAAATATGAAGTATATATTTTAGTAAGTACTTACATAAGCGCCAACTTTTAAGTAAGTATTTGATTTTCCAAAAGGGAATGTACATTTTTTAGATTGGGTTAACACTGATCCTGTAGTAAAATCTGTTGCCGTATTTTCATTTAAAATAATATTTATTTTCTCATAATTATTATTTTGTGTCTTCGTTGATAAGTTAAAAGTTGAAATGAATAAGCGGAAACAACACATAAATATTTATTAATATATATTCATCAAGTTTAAACTTGTCCACGAATCACTGACATATTTACGCACTCTCCGTATTAGATTAATTTAGTCATGACAAAATAAATGTTAGGTATTTTGTTATGGAATTAGTCTGTATCCACATTTAAAGTTCGATGTCTTACAAGGTATTTATTTTTATTATTTAGATTGTGTGTTGAGTTAAAATGAATAAATAAGTCATAACTCGTTATAGGTACCAACTATATATATTTACCAGAAATCAGAGTAATCACTAATCTTGCTTATTTCAATACCACATTACTGTTATTAATTTGAATATAACTATATACAAACATTACAGGTAAGAAAATAAATATAATATATTATATTGAATTTAGTTATATCACAATATTGATGCTACGATTGATACAGATAAAATTCTATAAAATTTGACATATTATCTTTTGGTGTTTATATTTTTATATTTAAAGTATTATTAATAAATATGAATAAATTATAGTATTTAATTTTTCTAAACAATGACCAATAATAAACCAACATAAAAAAAAAAAGTTAAATCATATTTAAATATATACAGGCATACAACAAGTCGGTCCGTGAGCTGAGTTTGTTCAGCTTTGATAATATTAAATGTATATATTTTTTTGTATTAGCTTTTAACAAAAACTTAATATAACTCAACACATATTCCTTATAGTTTTATTATATTATTATTAATATAGGTTTATTAAAAGGTATATATTTTGACCTAGATTCATTTTTGTTATTGATGTTTTTAGCCAGGTATTTTATGGTTTTTTGTTCTCAAAGAAAAGTGTTTAAGCTACAAATATTGATTTATAGCAAAAAATTTGCTAGTATAATTTTCTTTTACAAAATTGTATGATGATCCATCCTCTTAAGATATTGTTAATATAAACAAAGATAATAATGTGAAAAGTGTTCAAACAAAAAGCCATTTTTTGTATATTTTTTCCTTAGAAATATAAGTTTGAATTTTTAAGAACTGGAATAATAGATTCTTAAACAAGTTAATTACCCTATAGTCTGTCCAGCGATAGAACACATTGGCCGACAAAAATCTGATTTTTTGTGCATCCCCACATGGCACCTTATCGTAGTGGATCCAGTCACAATGGCAGTATGTCATAGAATGGGGATGTGCAGAATCAGGTGTTTTCTTGCCATAAAGAGTAGTAAACCTCAGTGCGATGCATATCGTCAGGTCACACACTTTATTGAAATCATTTTATTATAACAATTTTTTAATGGATTCTTACTCCTTAAATTTAGTATTACTATTCACACAATTAATAATATGAATTATCTTCCATTTTCAGTTTATTTTAAAAATTTTCATGTCCATAAAAAAAATGGATCTCCTACAAAATGTTGTGTCAAGTGAAAGTAGTCAAAATTAAGTTCTGAAATCCAATAGATGTAAACCAAAAATGTATATTAATAGCTGTCATGCTCTTAGATTATTTGAAGATTTACAATCTTTGCGCAAGTATATTCTAATCAATTTTAGCTGCTATCAAAATAAATATTAATAACAAATTTTGTATTTTTAGAGAAGAAGTGTTATGTGATATTAGATTAGAAACAGATGATGGTAAAATAGTTTTTGGACATACGATAGTTTTAGTTTCAGCTAGTCCATATTTCCGTGCATTGTTCACTAATTTTTTTGAGAGCACTAAAGATGTTGTTAATATAAAAGAGTTGGATTATAAAATTTTACTACCTCTAATGGACTATATATATATTGGAAAAATGATCACAACACTAAATGTTCAGGTATGTATAAATATTTTTAATTTGTCATAGATAGGGCTATGATTTCTATGGATTTACATGATCTTTTTCTTTAGACTAAATTAATTAGTTGTCAGCTTTGTTAATTTTTTGGCTTATGCTCGATTGTATAAATATATATTTTTTAACATATTTTTGCATATTTAGAGTTTTTGAGAATCTATTAAAAAATAAACAAACATTTCTAATCCAATAAGTCTGAATTATTATTTTTTTTATATTTAAGTATTAAAATTATCAAGAAATATTGCATGACAAATAATTTAATCCATTTATGTTATATAAATAGCTTAATTAAAACATGATACTCTAACAAAATAAGTTCATATTATTTTAAAAATGTTTTTATTAAAATCAAGTAGAAACATATATAGTATTTACACTTAAAAAATATTTAATGAAAATATGTTGCAATTAGGTAAAAAAAAAAAATGTTTGCATTACATGAAGTTTTTAAAACTCAATTTTAGATTTCAATTAAAATTATTTAATTTCATTATTGTAATTTCTTTAGGGATTGTTAGCTGCTTCTAATCTCTTCCAGTTGGATTATGTAAAAGGTGTGTGTGTTGAGTTTTTACAAATGCAACTGAATCCTACTAATTATCTTGGTATTAATGCATTGGCTGACATATACTACTGTACGGATTTGTTATTGAGTTCTGAAGCATACATTAAAAAAGAGTTTTGGTAAGATTAATTTAATTTAACTCTGTTATTTAATATTTTATAAATTATGATTATTATTTACAGGAAAGTTGTTGAGGGTGACGAGTTTTTGTCTTTATCTTCTGAAGAAGTGATTAAGCTTATCTCCAGTAGTGACATTAATGTTCCATTTGAAGAAAAAGTATGCATACTAAAATTCATGATTGTTGTATTTTATTATAAGAGATGAAAGATCAATTTAATTGTATATAAATATTGATATAATATCCACCTAAACAGTGGTAGCTTAAAGGTTAGGTAGGTAATAATATTAAATGTTTCACAAAAAAAAAAAAAAAAAAAACCAATAGTCTGGTGTTTGCTCTATATATGAATAAACATCATCCCTTATATCATACCTTATTATTTATAATTTATCTTGATATTTCTGTTATTAAATAGTTATTGATTGAATATAGTTGAATAAATTAGGAACCCATTGATTTCTACAACTCGGTTGTAGAATACTAGTTTACATTGCTAGTCTGATATAGAATTATATTAATCTATAAAAGAAAACCTGTCTAAATAAAGTTTTTTTTTGAGATTAATAATAATATTTATTGATCAAATTATATTTCACAGTAAAATTGTGTTCAAAAAATAATAAGATAGGGTACTTAAATATTTGATATTCCTTCAATAAGTTTCTGCTTGGAATGGGTGAGGTCAAATACAGAGGTTATATATCTGGAATTTATAGCAAACACTAAATTATTCCTAATTTCTTTGTTATGTAATTCAACAATAATATAACTATTATTTTTATCTTTATTTCTTAGTCTGTAAATTTAATTGATATATTCTTCTTTTAATTTAATGTTAAATTGTTAACTACCTACATTAGTTTGTATTGAAACTACTGGTTTTAAATGTTCATTTGTTGATTTTGCTTTAGGTACCAGTTTTATCAAGTTTTCCCTGTTCAGTATATTAGTTTTCAAGATATTGATTTCACGTTTGAAAAAAAATATTTTTTTTCTTTTAAATATTTAGTTCTATTTCTTGATTGTTTACTTTTTGAACTATATTCAGTAATTTTGAAGTTTTTTTTATAAGAAATATACAATTCATACAATTAAGCATAATAAGTACATGTGTGAAAAGAATAAAAATAAACATAAAAGAAGTTAGGGGAATAAGGAACCACCCATTAGTAACTTTACTTGTAATCATGTTATTATATAATTAAATTAAATGACCTCTAGACTATTTCCTTTTAAGTGTGTGATGGGGATTTCCAGGAAGTGACGGTATATGTAAGTCTCTTATTAGAGTATTTCATGATTTTCTAATCTAATATAAAAACATTTATAGAAAACAGCAACTTCTTCTTCTATTGTTTTCATGCCTAGATCTTTGTAAAGGGTCAGGTTAGAGATAAAGGGTGGAGCATTTGTAATTTTTCAAAGTAGAATATTTTGGAATGCCTGAATTTTATTTTTTTGTTGATCCCCATAGTTGGATTCCATAAGTCCATATAGGTTTCAGAAGAGGTTTATATATTAGTTTTGGTTTTTAAAGTTGAGAATTTAATTTTTGAGAATAAATTTTTTAAAGATTGGAAACAGACATAGAGTATTGATATATTATTTTTTAATATGATTTTACCATGTTAGTCTTTTATCAAGGTTTAGACCAAAGTATTTAACGGTGTTAAGAGAAGGGATAGGTAGACTATTTACAGTGATATTAGAATAAATTCTATGTCTTAAGGTGAATGTTGTATAAGTAGATTTATTTTTGTTTAATTTAATTCTTTATTTTGTGTACCATTCAGATAGTTCAGATGGGATTGTAAGTTTGCCGAAGCAATTACATTGTATACTGATAATATGACTTTGTCATTGGTATAAACAGTGACAAGCATATTTTGTGTAGAGGGTTGATCTGAAGCCTAAATATTAAACAATGTAGATGAAAGAATGCCTCCTTGAGGAAGTCCAGCATTAATTATGACTAATATTTTAGATGGAGGAACTGTGATGTACTTGGAAATGTCAGTCTGTAAGATATGATTTCATTGGTAAGAATAGTGAAGCAGGAAAAAATTTTTGAAGTTTAAACAGGTGGCCTACATGCTATTTTCTCAAAAGCCTGAGAGATGTCTAAAAATGCACAAATACAGTAACATTTGTTTTCGAGTGAAGCAGAGACTGCATCAACTACTTTATGGACCTGATGTATCATGTTGTGTTTGGTTTTAAAACCAAATTAGGAAGACGGGAGTATATTGCTTGATATCAAGTGTGGAGAAATACATTTGAGGGTGTCTTTTACAGTTTTTTGAGAAGTATGACAAGACTATTAGATCTATAAAATGTTGGGATGTCAAGAGATTTATCTGGTTTGGCAAACATTATTAATTGTGAAAACTTCCAGAAAGTGAGAAAGTCTCAAAATAGCATTGAACGTATAAGAAGTAGAATGGCTTTGTTTGGTAGGCAACTGGTAACATTAGCTGTTATCAGATTAAATCCTGGGGATTTTTTTAAGAATATTTCAAGTTCATATTTTTTACTTTGTTAAGAAAGAAAAATATTTTTCTGGGCGAGCATTTGGTAATGTAGAATCTAAGTAATTTTTGACATCATTAATATGATAATATGAATATGACATATTAATATATGTTGTTATGGGATAAAAATGTCCTCATAGGGATGAAAAATTTTAGAAAAATTGAGTGGTAAAACAAATGAGTAATCAGAGTTTAAATTTAACATAATTAGTTAGGCAGTGTAAATTGTTTGGTATTTTGGTAATAAATATATCTAAAATATCAAGTTTTTTTTGTAGAGGAAGATGGCCAGTAGGTAGGGCCTGGTGGTGAGAGTACATTGAAATTATTTGTGTTGACAAAATTATATAGGACAATATCATGAAGAAATTTTAAAGATAAACTATTAAATTTATTCAATATTTCACTGATTGATAATTTAATTTCATTTATATAATTCAATATTATACTATCTTTATCTTTAGTACCTACCAACAATTTTTTTCTTGTTGGTTTTGCCCCAAAGTTACATTTTTTTAATGATTTAGTTTTGCTCAGAATCATCACATACTCAGTTTTGTGTTTTATTTTTCTTATTAAAATTAAACACATAGTTATGGTGAACAGATTTTTTTGTAGGTGATACGTTTGCTTTACAGACGTTACATGCCATTAAAGATAAAATAGTGAAAATAACCTTATTATTTGAAACACAACCATACTATATAGTACCTATAATCTAAACTAAGATTGAACTTATTATCAATACCATTATGTATTTATAAATTATTCATAAGTTCAAGCTTTTCAAAACATTCTTTAAACTTCGAGTAAAGCCATAAAGGGAGTAGTTTAACAAAAAAATATAGGCAAAATAAGTTTAAGCCACCAATAATTTTAAGTAATTACTTTTTAATATTATTTTAATTGAATTGTATTTATACTTGTTGTAGGTATTTGCATTTGTTATTAAATGGGTTAAACATGACCTAGATTGTAGACATGATTGTTTGCCTAAATTAATGGAACATGTACGTTTACCATTAATTTCAATAGAGGACATATCAAAAAAAGTAGCTAATGAACCTCTTCTTAAAAATAGTCTTGAATGTATGAACTTTTTTTAAATATACCTTTATTGTAAATTTAATCTTATGTAATTTTATTATTTTTAGGTAATGATTTTGTGAATGAAATTTTACATTTTAGTACAATTAAAACAAAACCACGTATTCATACAATTCATTATGTATCTACATTGTCTAGAAAAAAAGTATTATTTGTTTTCATTAATTTATCTTTACAATATTATTTTATTTATTTACTTTTATCAGGTTATTCTTATCTCAAGTTATTCACTAAAGATGAAAAATTATTATTTAACATGTTATGACCCAGTTACCAAGCTATTGGAGAATATACCAGAAATTACTAACAGCAGTATATCAAATACTCTAGTCTTAATAAAACAACATTTAGTGTTTTCTTTTACTAATAAGAATGTATCTGTTAAAATGCTTGATTTATCTTCACAAAGACCTTGTTGGGTGTCAAAAGTCAACACGAAAGTTAATCGGAAATATTTTGGAGTTTGTGTTGTAAAAGATAAAATATATGCTGTAAGTCATACTAATATATAACTAATTTTGTGTTATTTTAATATATATTAATATGCAATGCTAGGTTGGTGGATGTAATATCAATTATTATGACTGTGCAGAAGTTTATAATGATACTACTCAAAAATGGATATTTATCTCTCATATGTCTACAAAGAGGAGTTATTTAAGTGTGGGAGTTATAAATAACCTTTTATATGCGGTAAATGAATATTTCAATTAAATCCATAATAAATATTTTAATTTAATTTAATTTTATAGGCAGTAGGATATAATAGTCATTCATCACATTTGAAATATGTTGAATGCTATGATCTGAGTTTTGACAAGTGGACACCGATAGCAGAAATGTCTGTAAAACGCACTCATCCAGGTGTTGGAACATTGAATGACATTATGTATGCAGTAGGGAGCTATAACTCTACAGGGTTTCTGAATAGTGTAGAAGCATACAGCCCAAATACAGGAGTCTGGTCTTCTATTCCTAATATGCACTTGAGCCGAATGTATCCAAGTGAATATAATAATTATATAGTATATTTTTCTTTTTATTAATGGAGTATTAAATTTAAATTTCATTTTCCATATAGGTGTCATCGCATTAAATGGTTTGTTGTATGTTATTGGCGGATGTGGCGAGTAATAATACTTTGAATACTGTAGAAATATACGACTCCAACACCAATAGCTGGTTCATTGAAACATTGTCCTCAACAAGTATTGACATAATTTTTGGTGTAGTAGTCGTTGACAGAAAAATTATTACTAAATTTTAGAACCAATTAGCAGCTTACATAGTGTCATTGTTGGTTGTTATAATACACTCATATTAATGTATAGTTCACGATAATACATGCTAATTATTTTATATATTTTATAATTTAAATTGACTATTGTTATCTCTAAATAAACTTTTAACTTTACCAGCTACTTATGCATTTTTAATGACCATTCTAGTGAGAATAAGTTTTATTTATTTACAAAGTAATACTATACAGCTTTTAGTATGTACTATATTATATTGTTAGGATATGCAATTGAAATAAGTTTTTTAAAAAATTGTTAGTCCATAAAGTTTTTTAGCTAGTTGAAATATGCTCAATGATAAACAAACTTAATCTATCCACATTATATTCCATAGGAATACACAATGATATTTTCAAATGCAATTTATCTGGGAAAAATAAATTTAACTTACTGTATTGGTATATTATTATTATTAAAATAAATCACATGGGAACTATGTATATTATTACATTTTTTACACACAACAATGATGTTTTTAAATGCAATTTACCCTACTGTCTGTCTGAAGACGACAATATGAGATAAATTACACTAATAATTTAGGTTTTTAATAAATTAATAATATAAAACTATGTCATTTCTATCTATAAAATTATTAGTATCACATATCAGATTCACTGCAAGTATCAGGCTCTTTCTGAATTCTTGTTAACCTCATTAAATTATTGGCATTGTCACAAGTAATAGAAACTATTTGATTTTTGGAAACCATAAATTGTTTTTAATCCTTAATAAACTTAAAAATAATTTTATAACAAAATAACTAGCAAATATGTAATTTATTACAATAACAAAAATTAATAACAATCAAATACCACATGTTTGAAATTTTTTGTAGTGTGTTTTACATAAATTTGTGTCATTGCCAAAGTCTTTAGAACCACATCATAATTTTTGTCCATATATTGAACATAATTACATATTTTGACTGGTAACACATCTAATTTTAAACTTAAAAGTTTTCCTGTAACTTCATCCCTTATATTTTTAATAACTTTATTTCCTATGTTTATAATATTGTCTTTAACATTTTTCACATTAATAGTGTATTCTTAAATATATATGATAAATTAAAATTAATATTTTATCTATTTTATAGTTGTCAAATTAAAATTATTCATGGAATTCATTGGAGCTTGTTTCTATAATTTCAAATTTAAACTTAATACCTAATAAAGTAAATAAATAGTATGTAAACATATAGAAATGATTTATTGAAATTAATTATTCTTTTAAGTCTTGATTAACTGTAATAGGTTTATAAAGATAATATACATTTATATTCATTATACAACACCAATTTTTCAATGTCGGACGTTTTTATAAATTAGTTTGAATTTTAATTTTATGAAGGATTATTGTTTATTAAAAATTATCTTAATTATTTTTTAATGTAGAAAATAGGGTTTTCATTTTGATGCATTATAGCTACTTAGTTTCACATAATTTTCTTTTCTATAAATTATAAAAATAATAAATAGTTAAATAAATATTATATAAAATTATAGCACAATTTATATCGCCATCATAAGAATGTTTCTGATTTGTGATTATCATTATTTTTAATTTACTTATCTTGAAGTTCTTTATATTTTGGATGTATTTTTTGAAAATGCCACAAACATTTTTCGAAATATTGTATAAAATAAATTATTTTTCTATAGGGTTGATGTTTTTTTGACCCATATTAAAACTAAAATTCAATGTCAAACTTCAAAATATGATAAATAATGGTAAATCTAAATTCAGAATGCTAAATCACCAAAGCAATGAGTACTAATGGACACACTTGTGGGTTTAAATTGAGTATTACCTAATGTTCTATTTTTATAAATTATATTGGGTATTTCAACTATGGGGACGTTAATGGCTAAATGGTGTTAAATGCATTATGCAGATTGCAGACCTCTATCCGTAAGAATATAGAAATTATAAGTGTGATCAATGATAACGTGCAAATTTTTTTAGGGACGTTATATAATTTACATTATTTTTATGCAACTTTCAATTATAGGACATTATTATTTTTATGTTCACGAAGATTCACGAAAACTAGAAATTAGAATAAAGAGACCAAACTCTGCTACTGAAAACGTCCCGAAATGAGTCGAACGACTGAACGGTCAAAGGCAGTTCTGCAGTCGTGAATTGCTAAACAGTTTCTACTAGTTTTTTTTTTGAAAATAAATCAATTTATTCGAACCGTGACTCCAATATCAGTTGTATAGCTTGTACGCATTTATACAATATGTGCATGTGTGTATATTTCATAAACATTCGACATTCTTATATATTACATAAATTGGCCAAGAGTTAAAAATTACAAGACCTGAAAAATGACGAACGAAATTTTTTTTGAATTATGGTTTATTTTTAATTACTTAATAATTACAATTTTAAAAAAACAAATATTTT
>JACXSJ010004918.1:0-10318 GCA_014851325.1 Pentalonia nigronervosa | reverse complement strand
TGTAATCGTTTATCACTATATATGCATTTCCGCGTTTACGTATGATCACTCATTATACGCGTGTTCGAATTTTCTTACTAATAAAAAAAAATCGTATTTCCTAGTGAGTAGGTTCACTATCAGCGAATCTAATGTTTATAAACTATATAGGTACACCATAAGGATATGTTCGTTCAAAACCAAATATTATATATTGTGTTCCAATATAATATAATGCGTAAGACATATTATGACGTATCATATTACAGCGATATTATATTACTAAAGCGGCAGTTGGCATCACGGCCGCAGTCATCAATTATTGCTCTCTTGGTTTCTTAAGTTTTTCACCGGAATTGTCTAACAGACGTATATCAACACGATAATATTATATTAAATATTATTACCTATAGAGATATTTCGCATAGATAATGAGACGTGTTCGTCGTAGGCCGAATTTTCGGTTCCTCAAGAATCTCCCGTTTGTCGTTTATAATCTGCTGCAGCTGTCCGCCTCAGGGCATATATATGGTCGAGACAAAGTCAAAAATATGTCTAAATAAACCGCCGCGCAGCGTAGCATTATTAAGTGCTTTCGATTTCAACTTGCCTACCCGACTCGTGCAAGGTATAATAATATATTTTATTATATTTTATGCATAATATTATATTTTCGGACAAACTTTTCGCTTGTTTATAGACAGTGTGAGTTATCATTATATATACGTATTATAATATTGTTTTAACATGTGTGCGCGGCGTTGGTATATAGGCGTATCATTGAAAATAGGTATGTAATATTATAATATTAACGGTGAACATACAGCAATAGTGCATAAATATACCTACTTATTGCAGTGATGTAATATAATATCGTCCTACGACGACGGTGATAATGTGTTATTGTTTGATAACCAGTACTATCTGTGCATGACTAGCTGATAAGACCAGGCCTGAATTTGACAAGCTAGTTACTGAAAAAATCTCAGTGGGCTGGTTGTGAGTGCCTGGTCGTAATTTTTTTTTATAGGCAGTTAATAAGAAATTAGTACCTACAAACATTAACAGAAAATATGATTGAATCGAATTATTGAATCCTATTATAGTTGTAGCTGCTGTAATCAAATGTTGAGGATTCACAAACTTGGTGGATCGATACATTTCCATCCGTCGTTAGATACGACTGTATAGTTGTGGTGTCAAAATTTAATTTCGCTGACTTTTTGAAGTTTGACGTTACGACATTCATATAAACGATATTTCCGTTGTACTCCCTGTACTCGTGATTTTCCCGAGATCGGGGCGATAGATTTTTATTGTTTTTATTGTACTATATCACAGTAACATTATCTAATATCGTTGTCATTTTATTGTATATTTTACTCAACGATCACATACGACAACGCAATACACATTATATATTTACCTATAAGTCATTTGGGACAAAGTCAAATAAAATAGATGTGCACATTTTATACACATGTTATATATATCGGGGGAAAGGCCAGTTGATGTAACCCTCATTTTTTTCATAAGTGATAGATTATGATTGAATAATATTTCTGACACATAAATATACGTTCTAGCCATGTAATGTAATCCACTAATGAATATTTCTGATATAAAGTTGAATATTTGTTCAACTAAAATTACGTAACACTCGTAAACAAAATATTGTCAATTAACATAAGCCACAATATCATTGATGGTTACGTTATTTGGATGATATTTATTATTTTTCCAAAGTTGTGTAATCCTCAGATATCCCTAAATACTTAACGTAACCCACTTGTTCCTCTGCTTAGGTAAGTAAATTAAATGTGTGCGTTCTTTTAATTCAATTTATACAAAGAGTTACAATATATATAGAGTTTTACAATAAGTAAAATTAACACAAAAAGATTAATCTGGAAGAAAGCTATAACTATTTTAGAGTCCCCTGTAAAATTTTGTTTTTGATGGTTACCTCAATTGGCTTTTTCGCCGATGAATTATCATATATATACTGATGTAGACACTACTATAACTATAATGATGCGTTCGTTTTGGACGGAATTAAATGAAGAAAACGAACGACGAATTTCCCGGACACGATAATTTCAATCGGTACAAAACACGTAAATACTTTTTGCGTGTCCGGGGAGTCTGCAAATATTACACCGTCATCCGTCCTCGTCATACCACCACTATACCATAGTATAGCTTGACAGGCGACGTTGGCGACATTCTTTACTTGATTATGCAAATTAGCATCAATTAAACGGTATTGCAACGTGAACATATTTACTATAATTGTTAAATATTTGAATATTTATTGTAAAGTAAAATGTGAATGTATCTCCAGACGTATTAACTCTCTAAATGACAGTACGGAAATGCGAATAAGATAAACTATACCTATAAGTGTAAATTATGGGGATTATACATAGGGTTCATGTATTGTTTTCATCAAAGCTAATCTCTGTAAAATATAAAAAAAATATCAGTGGTCATTGTGTGTTTACCGACATAAGAAAACATAAATTATTAATTAAATGTTAGGCTTACAAACTATAGGTAGGTATGCATTATACCTGTCTGTACTAAATGTTCTATGTACAAAACATGAATAACGTGTACGCGTCTAATTAATTATACATTAATGCCGTGGAGTAGTAAGATACTTTTTTTTCTCATTCGTATTGCTTCGATTGTATTCGGTCAAATTAAAAATCCGATAACAATCGCATAAAAAGACAATTCAATTATTTGGTAGCGCCTCTAAGCCTGCAATGACTTTTCATTGTGATATTGTTTATTCTGCAAACAACGGGGTGCCGCCAACCAGTTGTATTCTGCTATAGTTGTTGTATTCCGAAGCATGCACAAGATACATGTATTAATCAACCAATGACCCCGAGATATTGAAAGTGCGCCAACTGACCATGCCTAAGCATGTGGGTGCACCAATGATACAGCGGTGAAATACAACTGGTCACAACCATATTTTCCATTCATGGTTTCTACAAACACTGTTCTATCGAAATGTAATGCGATTTTGTTGTAAATTCATTATTCAAAAATTCTTACATATTATTATAATATTATATATATTACGTTTCATTTGTATCACGGTGGACTTGGTATAAATTATCATAGTTTTTTTTTTTATATAATCTTTTTTATTATTGAGTTCTGTCCTACCTGACTATACCCCTCCTACGTAAATGAATCGATCTGTTAAATCTAAATTAAAGTGAACTATTTACCTTTACCGAATATCGTATCCACGCATATAAAATTAAAAAACAATTGGTATTAATTAAATTAAATGTTAAATAAAATAAGATATTTAAAATTAATACATAAATAGAATAATATATAGTTGTACCAATTATTAAATTATTACACCATTACACCAGTAATATAATCATAATTATATTGTATATAAATAGGTATGTAATAAAACTAATCTTATTGTGTATAATTTCAACTGAGATCAATTCAATAAATGATTTACGATTATAATAATAATATTAGAGTAAAATATTAATGATGTTTTTATTATAATAACAAAGTACGAATATGTTGCGACTAATATTTATAAATTATGTAAACGTCAGTGCATTTAAAATGATACATAGTATTCTATAACTACGTCCTTTAATTGACCCAAAGTTAATTCATTAACAAAAAAAAAAAAAATTCAACGTTAAGCAATTAAAATTTAACCTCTAAAACTAGAGTTAAAAATGAGTTTAGTTTTAAGTTAATAATCGCGCTTGATCAATCGTGCTTTAGCTGATAACATTGGATTTCAATATTAACTTAAGTATTATTAATTGATATGTATTTGCTTGATGTTTTATATTTTTATATTAGTTTAAAAATAACGTTGTTTTTCACTTCAAATAGTTCAAATATTTGAATAATGAACAACTATTTTATATACATGCTTATTGTTTATAAAAGCCTTCTTCACATTGACATCATCGTATTGAAAGTGCCAAAGTGCGTACGTTGATTCGATCGTATCGAAAATTCCATCGTAATTTCCACCAAAATTTCTATCGTAGAATAACTGGCAATCTGCATACTTTATAATATTATTGTGCGATTATCGCGAAGAGCCGGAAAATCAGATCGCTATTATTTCTGCAGGAGTCCGGTTCGACTTCGACACATTCCATATGCAATAGCCTCGGCTCAGTTTTAATTTCTGCGATACTGTAATTATATGATATTTGCTATTGTTATTAACTATATAGTATGACTTACGACAAAATATGGTCATTGGAAATCCAGAAAACCGACCTCCGTTAAAAATGCGCGCTCGTATACCTTGATGTAAAGCAGTTTCAGCGATATATGATGACGATGATGATAATGACGATGTTGATGATGTGTGTGTGAGTGCGTCTATATCGTAAGCTGCGGCCCACGGACACATTCCAAACGCAGCCGACCAATACACGCGGAGAATATAATATATAATATTATAACATAATCATCATCGCCGTCGTGAGTTGTCGTGGTCATTATTATTATTGTTTTGGTACCAATAATATTATAAAAATACGTGTACTCGACAATAAAATTAAAATAATAATGATAACAATATAATATAAAATAATTATTCATGATGGGCTCAAATTATTATTATCGGTGCGCGGTGACGACGACGCGTCGACATCAAAGTTCCCGCGCGGACGTATCCGCCGCCATACATTCAGGTCGGTTCTCCCACCACGCTTATCTGTCCGCCGCAGCCTCAGAGCGCGCGCACGCTTCTGTAGATCGTTCGATCACCGTCACCGGTGACTTAACCGTGGCAGTTTGTTTGCGTTCGCGGTCAACTGTAGTCGACGTCTCTCGGCGAGGATATGCCGTTGCTGGTGGTCACAAGCCATTGCAAGTATTGTTTACATGATTATTTCGATCGTCATCGTATAGATATTACAAAGTCCGGTAAATCTCGTTTTTTTCTAGGCGGTTATTTCTCGTCACGATTTAATATAACATATTAACATTATACAGGCCGCCTAGGTAGAGGAGACTGTATACGCGTCGAATCAGTCGATCGTCGTTCGCGGGAGTACGCGTAATATAATATTATATTATCTATTTGGAGTTCGCGCGCGGTTTTCGTTTTTCTATCGATCGTCGGAGAATTTTCATTCCGCTGCCGAACAAACAAACAAGCGAGCAAACTGCACGTCCGCTGGGTATCCAGGACGTTGCCCACTATAATATTATAGCTAGCGGTGTTGTTTTCGTTAGATTTTATTACATTTTTTTATTTTTTTTTTACGTTTCTATTGCCGTCGTCCCGCGGCACTTTCGGTCGGATCTGAGACTAATAATAATTTTAACCAATCGATCCCGAGTACCGCGCCGGTGTTCACACATATACGCAAATTATGTTGATATACCCGACGGTGGGCAGCGGGGCGATCAGTAGCCGTATGAACGCGTCGGGCCAAAAGGGCGGACGGGCCGCAGCCAAGGGTGCCGTGCAGCGAAAAGCGGAGGCCAACAAAACGAAGAGCAGCAGCAAGCAGACGGTGCTGTGGAAGCACGCTGACGTCGAACAGGGAGTGGTCGTGGTCGACGAGAAGCAGCTAATGCGGCTGGTCAAGACCGAACCCATCGAGAACTATTACCGGCTGGACAGCGAACCGTTCGCCAAGTAAGTTTCTAGACGTAATTTTTTTTTTTTTTTTTATCGCGGTTTCCATACCATTATTACCATCTATTATCCTCCTCTTCCTCGCCAATGTAAATTTTAGACGATAAACGTATATAATTAATTGGGTAGGAAAAATAAATTCAACAAACGATTATGTTGACTAAATTTCATTAGATAGATAACAATCAATACACATAACGTAAAAAGAAGTAATACATATATATGATTAATGAATAGCTCAATGTAGTAAAAATGTGTTTCAAATGATTGGCTCGATTCGTAATTAAGCTTAAATAATATTTATATAATAACTTGCTGTATAACATAGACTTTGCCCTGACAAAAAATGAACACATAAAATACTGTACTATATCAGTGTAGCTCGATTTTGGTGTAGGGCACCTCGGTGATTCAGTTAACGGGAAAATCGACGTCAATGTAGATACCTTATTCTGTAAACTAATTCGAACATTATGGACAATTCATTTGCGTAGTAATAGCACTTGGTATATTACCGAACGTGGTTCAAACTAACTCTAAATTTTTCTGACGTTTCTAACGACAATTTCTGAAATTTTCTTAAAAATCGGTTGAGTAGTTTTTGAGTTATAAACTACAAACCAAATGGCAATCTTTTATATGACAAAAAAATATTTGTTTTTCGTGAGCAAAATCAAAAATTTTGTGTGAGTCATCATATATCAACCTATAGAGATTGAAAAAGGAAGTTAAATATTTCTCGAGTCACAAGGAATATGTGTGCAATATTTGGTGTTGTTGGTTCAGTATAGTTTCCAATTCATTAAGACTCATAAAAACGTACATTAATTTATATAAATGTATAGATATACAATTTGTAAATTTAAATATTAAAAAATGCCACTTATGTTGTGATTTTCTCGGCCTCCCCTAGCTTTGTCCTAAATACGTCTCTGTCTTCGCTCGCTCAAATATCGGCTTTAATTTTTTTTCTTTTTTTTTATCGGTTTTCTTCATCTTTAACATTATATTGCTAATTACTCATTTTTTGTTGGGAAAATAAATGTTTACACTAATAAATTTATGTCTATATGTATATTATACTATTAAGTGCATTATGTTTAACTATTTATATAAAAATGTATCGGTCAGCAAAATATTATATCTATCCACTTACAAGTGTAGTAAGGAAGTTTTTTATTTAAGTTTTCTGTTTATGTTGTATGGTAAATAAGTAAATAAGAAAATTATTTATTAATAATTCTCAAAAAATGTTTTGACTACGTTGATATTCAGGGGTGATCCTCCTACCTTACACAACCCCTTGTAGTTCCATCAATGTTTGTTATTAGATTTTTTTTTCATAATTTTTAAATACCTATTGAATAATAAGTTTTTAAATATAAAATCTCCAACAACACTATTATTGGGACTTACTTATATGATATGATATAGCTTGTAAATTAACCCTAGAAAATTACATCAAATTGTATAAATAGAAATAGTATAATGTTTTATCTTGATATCCATATTTTTGAATATGTACCTCTCCTAAATGAACTTATTTCACAATTAAATTGAAGAATTTATTTTCTCCACTTCGATTATAATGATATTAAATATGATTTATAAATTTCTATCTATAAATAATTTTAATACTCTACCTATTGGACTTTTAATATAATAATAAGTTTTTGTAAAAAATAAAGAAGGAAAACAATAACTACAACTTTTAAAAAAACATAGATGAATCATATAGTTACGTAAATTCTATATAACTCATTCATAAATATTTAAGACTATTGTAAAATAATACTTTTATAGTTTTATAGTATAGTTATATAAGTAACTTGAATACGTACATCATTCTTGTAAAAATGATCTAGGTATTAAAAAGAAATAATGTTATTTTGAGCTTTTAAAATTACCTAAACAGAAAATGTAATTTTAAAATTCCAATATTTAATTTATTTTTTTACAAACAGATTTATACAACATATAATTTAAATATAACATAACAACATTTTATACCTATGACTGAATACTTTCAGTTTTCCTTGGATATTTAACCTACCAGCTACTATACATGTACAATATTTTAAAATCGCGTTCATAATTGAATAGGATAATTATTAATTATACAATAAATTATGATAATTATAGCGTATTAACAAGACGTTAATAATCGTAGTATAGTTAAATGTTTTGAAATTTTCAAGTTGTTTTGTATTTTTAATTCTATTATAGCATATAATTTAAAATATGATTATATTTACTAGGTGTAGGTTAGGTACCTCATACCTTCTGTACCGATCATTAATGTCTTGTTAAGATACATTATAATGTTTAATTGGACATAATTGCTGCTTTAAACATTCGACTTTGATTCTTACTCTTGTACAAAATTTGCATGAACATATTATATTGCGCGGATTATCATTATTAATTTAGTTCCTGAAATGGGACGAGGAAGTTAAAAATATGTTAACAATGGTTGTCCTCACGTTCTCTGCACCGGTTACCGTGTAAATTTTAAAATTACATGTTCGGTATTTTCAGTGATGTTTATGGTCAGGGCCTAGAGTAGTAGGTACACACTGACGCAAAAAAAAAGCAAAGCGTGTCTTGTACTCATACATATAGTACATAATATTATTGTTATGTATTATTATGAGGTACAATGTTTTATTTTTTTTCTCTTATCGTTTTTTATCGGCACGTCTTACTATTATATATACTTCGTCGGGCTAATTGATTATTATACGCGAGCTTTGAACGATGTTTTTTTTCCCTTTTTTTTTTTTTCTTTTCTTGCCTTCCGCCCGTGTCCGACACACGACTGACATGCCGAGGACGAAACACTGTCAATAAGTGTATTGCGAACACGTAGCAGGCCGGCAAAACATATATAGTTACGTATGCACGGCTCGATCTCGGCGCGGCAGATCTATCCGACTCTATATGCGACCTCTTTGGTAATTAACAAAAAACAACTATACCGGATTTCATAGTAATATACAAGGATATAGGTATATAATAATACCATCGTCGTGCACGATAAACACGCGCGTGTACGTTTAACTGATATTTCACGCGCGTATATTATATATATATTAAACAACAGAGTTCAGGCTGAGATGAGACCATTATTATATAATAATAAAGCATATACTGTCTCGTGCCATGACACCGTAACAGAGATCTACCCCGATAACTATGCATAATGCAGCGACGATGGCTGCGGCCCATTGTAAATATTATTATACGCACCGTACGCGTTCTTCTATATGCGCGCGCTCGTCTATGCGTAGGTATACCGGGTACCACGCGAGAACCCAAACTTGGTTATAACTCGATCATAATCCCTTATACGTGCCGGGGCCGTCGTCGTCGTCGCATTCGTAGACAAATCGACGCCGCCGTGCACTATATCTGTTATATTATATTGTCTAGACTACGCCGCGCCAGTATATCAATCTCATATGCACCGGTCTGACTATATTACGTGGACATCAATTGCAGAGCACGCGACTGTATATGAAATATAATATCGTATCGCGGTGGGACCGTCCCAATAAACGCCATCGTCGTCATATTTTACGAGACTGCATCGCGTCCGATCACCATGATTGATTGATAATGTTATTATCGTATATCGACCAGAAATATATTATGTACACGACGAGTGGTAATATATGGTAATATATCTACACGCATCGACCAGGGGGATGCGTTATAACGGTGAAATGGGAAGTGCTTGCCTGTACCTATTACATTATGTATACGCACGACAAAAATCGTATTGGAAAAAAAAATAATTGTATATTATAATAAATATAATACAAAAAGAAAACCCCCGTAGCAATGCCGTCGAGTTCGCTTGCAGTATATAATAACAATATCATTACCGTCGTATAATCGTAAAAATAATAATCATGATGTGACGACGACAATTAGTTCCTGGAAAACGCTATAAGGTTCGTCCTTGCGATGAAAACCCGATTCACCTCGTGGCGTTTGCGAGACGGTTGCAAAAACAAAATGGGGGCATAGACTATTAACACGATGATGATGATAATAATAATAATAATGAACGCCCGCGTGAATATCAACGCGTTAATATACATAATAATAACGTGCACCGCGATAATATTATATTATTCAGTAAGTCATATCGATTCGCTGACAACCGTCACATTATTATATTATATTATTACCCTCGAGCACGTGTGCGGAAGCTGTATGCATATAATATTATGTACCTATACGTATATTAAACAGTGTGCGTTGATAAGACTGCACATATGTTATGTACCAGAAAGTCTAAAAGTAGGGGCGAACAGTTGTGAAGGAAGAGAGGGGTGTGCACGTATATAATTAATATTGTCATGGCGGCCGTTTGTCCGTATTAAGACTTCAATGGCACATACTTCAGCGTCATTAGGCAGGCATGCGTTATTATTATGTAATAATTAGGGCCCGAAACTTGCAGACGACCTAAAAATATTTTTAAAAAATGTACAAATAAGATATATGAAATGATATAAAAAATTTATATTTTATATTTTTACACTTGAAAAACAATTAAAGGCAATACTTTTTAGTAAAGTTTCTACCTCTACACTCTAAACAATATACACACTATCGAATTGAAAATGCCGTCTAACATAAATTAGATTAGATTTATATCAA